>JABASP010000655.1:0-44877 GCA_019776565.1 Sminthurinus signatus
TGTATTTAGAGTTTTATAGGAGGATTGAAAAACATTGGGAAAAAGGAAGTGGATTTGACATTTTCTTACTTACTTACTTATGATGCACAAATATATAATATATTATGCTTGGAAAATATGAAATTTGAAATACTCAAAATATCGTCAATATCTATTGTTTATGAAATTCATAAGAATGAGTTTAATCTTTAGTGTTTTAATACACATTCTTGTGCATCAATACTAGTCTAATTTGTAAATTAAAAGTAGTTTTGATTCAATGTAGTCTGAACAGGTTAATCTACTCATACGTATAGATGTAATGTCACATAATAATAATAATAATATGCACTACATAGACAAACATTTACTGGATACTTGATGTCTACCCTTGATTCTCGATACTACACTGTATGATCCCAAATATTTGGAATTTTACAACAAGTATTAAACAATGGCATAATAAAAGCAAGAATTTTGATACACAATCATCTCATCAAGATAATAAGAAGAATCCCAAAGTATGAGATGATAAACATGTAAACATGAGGAAATCCAAACTGCTACTGTGTAAACAGTAAACAAGTATTGTGTAGTTACTTCTGAACAACTATCTGGAGAAGCGTGGGAAAAATGCACTGAGCAACGAGATAGGAGACAAATGACAATCGTAATGAACATACAAATACATGAGTAAGAACAACCATATAAAGTTATCATCCATAATTCTCCGGATTTTCTGGATACATGCATAATATAAAACCCTTAACTTACTAGTTCTAGATTCTAGAGTCAAAATAAACAACTTATTATCGTGATTATCCCTCTAGAATGTCTTTGAGCTGTATCAAACTTTTATCAATTACCAACAAATACCTAGTTTTATATCAAAACTAAAAAGCTACAGTCATGATTTCACTGTTTACTCTTTACTGATTTAAACTATGCACATAAGCATAATATTATATAATAACCAGTGATCTAGACAAGAAATAAAACACTGACATGAACATATAACACTTTCAATCATTCCTTCTACTATTTATTCAACCATTATAAAGTTGAAAATGTACATTTAAATCAATTTAAAAGACCAAGTTGAACTACAACAAGTCAGTAATTTATCATGTATATAGGTACGAGATACGACGAAAAGATGTTTGCACAAGAACATGATTTCCCTCACTTCCGAGCTACTCCATTCTCCCTATCGGAATGCTGTAATTTCCGCATGTACAGTGTGTAGAGTAGATAATTTGAAAGAATCAAGTGTATTAAGTGATGTAATGGCAATATATACAATACATGAGAAGAAAACTTACAATTCACAATTCACCATACAATCCACAGCATAAAACTCAAAAGCACATTACACATTACCAAATCGTACAGTATTCATTATACATGTTACATGTGTAATGTGTCCAATGAAAAGCATCACTTAACCAACAGCACTTAACAGCGAACCATTGCCCCCCTGTCCGTTCTTCCATCCGTAATTACAAAAATATTAAATACTGTTTCTACTTTTCTTCCCTTGAAACGTTTCAAAACTGCAAGTAAATCTACACATATCTATACTCATTTTAATGGGTAGTAGCTCCGTGTTTTGTTCACCCAACAAATTTCCTCTCATTTATTCCATGAATCACTTCCATAGAAATGTTATCATTCTCATTTCTCATGTATATTTAACATCATGCACATGTACTTTTGGTCTCTTCTCATCATAATCTGCACTTTGTTCATAACATTATTACAATATTGCATTTTGAAAAAGAAACGAATGATGTATGACAACGGACAACGGCAACGATACAGATCATACAGCAATAAGCTTCATGTATCTACTCATAATGTAATATATTTAATATTATTGTACATGTATTATAAGTTTTAAGTTCTTTTGAATGCTTATTATAAGAAGGCATCATACATAATACATAATATAGTAATGACACAGAGATGGTAAACATCCTCATTGTATGATCCATGATGATTTTTGTCTTTTGAATTTAATGCATGTAAAAATTGTGTCTGCATTTCTTGAAGTGAGAAACAGAGACAGAGAGAGATTCTTCTTTACTCAAGATTATCGTAATTACAGAGGTGAAAATCCAACTATTTCATCTTGAGTCTCTTTGATTCTTTGACGGTTTTCTCTCTTTCTCCAAATGCTTCTTCTTTTCCTTATAAATAATATTAGTTTGTACATATGACTAGTTACTAGTTACATTTATGCAGTTGCACACAGTTATAAGTATAAGTAATACGTTTTCAAGTTTCAAGTCTCAAATAGCTGTCGTCGTCACTCCTACATACTGCATACATACAGATTACAGACAAACCTAAATGCTTACTTATCAACCCTGTTCACTGTTCACTGTTCATACTTCTACAGTCTCCTCCATCTCATCAATAGAGGAAGAGTTGCGAGACGTAGAGAGAAAGAGGCTATATGCTTCAACATGTGTAAAGTGTAGAAATGCGAGAGTGTGAGACACCCAGACAGAGGCACATTGCAGTTCATTTATTTCCATTTAATGTTTGACTGCTCTGTCATCTGGAAACGTACTTTACTTCTCCGACATTTTTTACATTGAAATCGGAGGATAAAAAATTATATCTTCTCATCAACAGTCAGTCGAGTTACTATCAAAAGAAAATCCCCATACGCAAATACATAAACATATATATTATACATTATACTATACCATACACACATAAACAGACCAAAGAAGATCCGCAAAGAGTATATTACAACCAGTCCAGCCATAAATAAATACTAGTAGCCGTCTTAAGCATGCCTGAGCACTTTTCATCATCATGTGTAAACATATTTGTGCAGCAGAATTGTGACTCCTCTCTCTCACATATCGTATGCAATATTATACGATGGTGCATGCAATAATAAAAAATACCGTACTATATACCTACCATTCTTAACATGCAAGTTGCAAGTACATGCTATTATTATACGTGGAAGCCTATAGATAATATATATGAGCCAAAAACATACCTATAATCATACACTACTGTCTACAACGTGTATATGATTATTATTATATTACATATTTTATATTTATGTACACTAATTGTACAAGTTTAGAAGTTTATGACACACGGTCTTACTCATCTTTTCTTCTACAACTTTTATGTACTACATCTTTTCATATCTCGTCTGAACTGGTACTTCCTTACTTTTTTTTGTTTTTGAGGGAGTCAGAAAAAAAACACAAACGTACATCATGGGAACTTATAAATTTGCCACGACATTTCCTAACCCCTTTTGTTCCTTTTGCTGTTTTCATATAATATTCTCTACTTGACTTCTTAGCACGCTACAAGTGTAAGTACAAGTATTATATTATTTGATATTAAACGCCTGCATCCTAAAATCCGAGTGAAGAACATAAGAAAACATCTTTGAAGAGTACCTAAAACAAAGCACAGTAGTCCTGGTTATTTTTTTTTACTAAGAAAAAGACCAGTAGTATACTGTATACTATAGCATTGCATTATGTACACATGAAAATAAACTACATCTTTCTAAATGCCAAACGGATTTGATTACAAAGTTGAGATGAAATCAAATTCAAATTCAAACTTTCATTGTTAATGTAGTATTCTCAGATTGAATTACCAACACATGGTTAACAAACCGCATAGGAACAAAACTGTCCCGTGATGGTGCATAGTTCATGGTTCATGGTAGAACATGAAATTTACGGTTTACTCATGTTGGTTGAATCAGATATTTTGTTTCCTATAAATCCCTTTCATGAACTCAATTCATAAACAAATTAAAATTACTTCCCAACATAGCCATAAGTCAATGTCAACTGATTTTCATCAACCCCTTGAATTTGTCTCAAATTCAACCAGGCAACTAAATTAAACTAGTTCACAAGCAACACCTACACAAACACATATGTACAAATTCTTTATTTTTTTCTTCAGTTTCCAGTCTAAAAAGTGTAAGTCATTCAACAACATTATTTGTAGAACAAAATCTCCACATTCTTCCATCTTCCTTCTATTACCACTGTGAAACATTTATAAAAGGAGAAATGTAGTCATCTATCTTCTCCAGAACTTTTATCTTTTGGTTTGGGGGATTAATTCTTGGGATAACCAAATTAACTTTGATCGTATAAAATGACAAAGAATGAAAAAAAATCACTTTACTATACAAACGCATAAATCTTGCAAGCTGTGACAGTAAAAGTAAACCAACGAAATTCCGTCTTGAACTTTTCTTCAAGTAGCTACAGGTTTTGTGATTAGAAAAAGATAAACATGAAGACAGTCAAAATGAGGGATTTTCTGTAAATATTCGCAAAAAGTGTTGGTTAAACAAGTTTATTTACTGTGTGTTTTGTATGCATTATGCATCATGCATGAATATAAATGGGGCACACAACTACTTAAGTAGCTAGCTTGCTATAAGACGAGCATGTGTGAACGTTGCTTAATGTGATTTTCTGTATTTCCCACTTGTCAAAAAAATAATAATTATCTCACGCAACCGATCACAATTAAAATGCACACCCTATCGTCAATTACTACAGTCAATTGTGAATCTTGTTTCTAGTTTATTTTGCTTGCGGGTGGTTGATTTTTCATAAAAAAAACATTCAAACGTCTCAAGTCATTTGTAAACGGAAATTCTTTGTACTTTGATAAAAGTTATTTGTCCGCAGCCACAGGCCATGAGCATATCAATATAGAATTCTATGTTTCTTTTAATACAATGACACTATACTGTTGTTTTAAACTTGAATTGGAATTCATAATATCAATGAATTGGATTCAATATTCAGTTGACAATCGGGATATATATGATACATATAATATCTTTTTTTCTTTGACTATTATATTTTGATTTGATTTTAGTGTGTTTGAAACAGCATAATATTAGGTCTATAATTGGATCAATAATTAACCTACCGTTTATTAGCGCAAAGAAAATCGGCATTTATTGACTGCACTCACAATTGTTAAAAATAAGAATCTTAAACATTTTCTACAAAAATTGTAGTCGTTAGACATACAACCATTAGTACTGCTTTTACAAACATGAACAATGAACATAGTATTTGTTTAAAATCATTATGAAAGCTAGTAAATATTTTACAATTAAACACAAGAAATTGAATAGAGTTTAAGGCTGTATATACATTACGAACTTTGTGTGATTCATTTAAAAGTTTGAGTGCTTCTCTTTCCCTTACAATAGCAGTGAGGTTGTACAAATGAATTGGTAATTCATTTCTTGTCGCTCAAAGGTATGTATTCAAAAAAAATGCTGCACAGATTGTGAATGAGAATTTTAAACTCTAGTTTTTAACGACTGTGAATTGTATAATGTGTTATGCTAAGCTTTTTCAGCAAACAGCCCTGATAGATATGCACCTATAATTTAGTAAGCCAATATCATTTCATCCCTGTAAAAAGTAGTTACAAATCAGAAGCTACTAATTCACTCAAAGAAACTATAAGAATCATGCGGAAACAGTTTAGTAGACATATTTTGCGAATTAGTAAAAATAAAAGTGTCTTTTTAACTAAAATAAACTTATCTTTGTTTAATGTTTCATATCTTTACTTTTAACTGTTTGCAAATTGCAATACTACAAAAGGAAAAGGTATGGACAGAGGAAAGTTAATGATCATGGTTATTTCTGGTGTGTAAAACTGCAAATATTCTCCGTATGGATACAATCTTTTTTAAACGTAACTTTTCATTCAGAAAATATTTGTAACACAATTTTGTAGATGATGAACTGTTCAAACTAAAAACTAGAAACAAAATGTAAAAGCTCTTTATGAATGACGTATCCCGGTAAAATAATATGAAACTTTTAACCCTTTTTTAAATACCCAAGAACTTAAACTACTGCTGTTGGTATTATACTACATAGGCACAACATCGTGAATGTATACATAAAAAAATTAGCAAAAGAGGCTTTGTCATAAAGTGAACGAGTTTAAAAAGTCATATTTAACATTTTTATAACAATTTTTTTATGTACTGAAAAAGATTTTTAAACATGAAAAACGAAATTTAAGACCAGGGACGCTTAAACATTTTTCACAACATAACATTCGTTCATGAGTCATGAACAATTTTTAAAGAAAAATCCTAATGACAAAATTCTCGTTATGGATTACGTGTTTAGCATTTAGCATAAGTCTTGGGTCTTGGCACATCTTCTTACTTACATATCATATATATAGAACATATATAGAAGTACATAGACAGTATATATTAAATGAATAGTAGTTATCCGCTTTTGTAAGTATAAACGAGAACATGCTCCGTCTAGTAATATTTCAAGTAAATAGCGTAGGAGGAGAAAGAAGAATGAGATGAGATGCGAGAGAAAGAAGCAGAAGCAGCAGGAATACAAAAAAAATATAGGGATATCCACACCAACCTGAGAGCTCATAAAGTTGAGAAAATTGAAAGCCTATAATTACAGTTCGTAACTCGTATCAATAGACGATAAAATGGGAAACCGGTTAGCCGAGATACATCGATGTTTCGGTTTATAATAAAGACATAATAATTAAACATAAAAATTTTAATGCCCACTCTGTCTCTCTACTTCTCACTCTATACCACCAAGTACTTTAGCAACTTCCAACTTCATTTTTCAATGTCGGCAATCACCACACGTACATATATATATGCTACCTATACAGCTTTGTTTTGTATGTAGTATGTAGAGATAGAAGCTAGCTGTATTCTTACGAATGGAAGAATTCTACTATTCTACCTTTTTGAAGACATGAATTTTGATCTTCATCTTTTCTTTTCTTTTCTTTAAACTAAAGAAGTAATGTTGAAATATACATGCTATTATTTCAAGCTCCTCACACAAGTACCATATTATGCATTATTTTCAAGACTGGATTATCCTCATAATAATAATGATAACGATATCCATTCCGGTATTTTAATGGATATAATAAGTACTAGAAAGAGAGAGGAAAAAATGCTTCATAAAAATTATCAACTGTTCTATACATGTGTACATGTTATTATTGTTTGTAAATACGAGTTTTACAAATCTGCATCTCTCTCTCTTTCTTTCTTTTTCTCATTTGATGCATGATGAAACGTTGCATATTCTATTCAAAAATTAAAATTTGGTAAGGAAGTGTATAGGTTATGAAATATTAGGTTATGACCACTGGAAAAGGAAAGCAACAAAAGTTTTTCTTAACTCTAAGTAACAACAGAACAAAACTGTTTAATTTCCCTGAATGCTTCATATTCAAAAACTTTATAGACAAAAGGAAAAGAAAAAATAATGTTTCTTATACCGTGAAATGAATCCGTGCATCAGGTGAAATTCCGAGACTTGACAAGGTTTCCAAATCATCTTTGAGTACCTTTCCCTTATAATGTAAAGTAATATCACTAGCCATGACGATTTGAGCACGAGCTCCAGTATTCAAAAGCCGAACAAGCTAAATAATACAAAGAAACAAAAATACATTCCTTAATGTTTTTACCATAATATTTTCTAAAAAACATTGTTCAATACTAGTATGAATCTGGAAATAAGTATACATACCTGGTGTTTCAAATATTTTACAGTATCAAGTGAACATGCAATGACTTTCTTTTCCGCTTTACCACGTCGCGTCGGTCGTTTCTTTGGTGGCTGTTATAATAATATGAAAACACAAGAATCAAATATTCATATTTTTTTTAAATACAAAATACAAAAGACTTATCAAAACATAAAAAAGCAAGGAAGCAGCATATTCAGAGCAAGTTTTTTCATACTACATAGTAAACAGAGCCACTTACCTCTTCATATTCTTGTACTTCTTCACTAAGCGGACAAAAGTAAATCGGTTCATCAGTAAACTGAGTTACCGTCTCCATAGTCTCCATTAACCATTCTTGACTGCAAGTATGACAAACACCTAAAAGATTTTTATAGTTAAAAAGTAATATTAGTTATTGCTAATGTAAAAGAGGTATAATCAGCTTTCATTAATTTCCACATGATATGTCCACAATCTGAAATTACCTGGAGTATAAGTATGTTCTCCATTTTTAATAGTTATTTTAATTTCATTATCCACAGAGAATGCATCTTTGATAAAATCCCATTCGTGACTCCAAACAAGCTGGCACCTTTACATTTATGCAAAAGAATAATAGTGATTACTTCAGTTACTGAAGTTCAGTACGATGTGCGAATTTAATACAGTTTTAAAATCGAACAAGTGTTTCGTGTTTAATTGGATATACATAACACATAGAAAATGTAAAAGAATTTCAGGACTTACATTTGAATGGTGTCGTCTTGTGCTCGTGCTGCTTGCGCTAATATAGCCAAGTTTTCAATAGGGAATTTAAATCCTTTATGATCACAGAGAAGTTCAGAATTTGTAAGAGAACCGACAGTGTTAGCTTTCTCAGGATTCCTGTTAAATAAATTCATTTTTACAATAATTATTTATCCATTTATTAGACTATGTATTATGTACTACATAGTATATATATATGCATCATATTATTATACCACCACATGCTAATAGAATAAAATCTGAAGATTTTCGAAAGTAGATTTAATATTTCAAAAGATACATTACAGCAATGATGTATATTTCTAAACTCAATTTTCTCTTGAATAGTATTCCTTTGTATCATTCTATAATTCATCTTAACGGATCTAAAAAGTAAAAGCGACAGCATGCTCTCTCACAGTACTACAAACCACTCATGTCACCAACATAGACACACACAAAGATGGAGAAAAGAAGGGGGAGAAAGGAGAATCGTGTCAGGCAGAGTACATCCACATACCCACCACCTAAAGAATAGAGTGAAATAGTGAATTCAAGAAAGAAAAAGCTAAGAGGAGGGGGGATTGAAACAAAAAAATAAGAAGAAAATTTCGGATGTCCGTTGACTGTCCTAGCATTGGTCCCTGTGATTTATTGCTTGGTCATATCTCAAAAAATATTAAAAGCTCCGACAGGGAAACCAGCAGTGGACCACCACCACCAAACAGAAAAAAAGAGAGAAGAAATGGAGAAAAAGAAGAGTGCACAAGGTGTCTGACACCCAAGAGATTCTCTTCCTCTTCCCTTAGTTCTGATGTAGCACTATTTTCATTATGTTTGTACCAGTATAATATGTGTATACAATGTTGATTTTTTTTTAAAAAAAAAAAGAAAGAAAAGAAAGTATTTTATGAATACATGTCTTACCAATATAATTTATATATTAGTATACATATATATATGTTATACATCTACACTGTCTGTTATGAGTAAAGTGTATGGGGTGACAAAAAAATTTGTGCCTCATAAATGAAGCTAGAAATATAAAAAGTAGATGGTTCGTACAAAAAAATTACTACTACTACAACTAAACTGTGTTCAGAACTCTTCTTCAGTTGAATTTCCAAAGTGTGACTACACTTTGGAGAGAAAACCATGGATCAAAATCAAAATCTAACAAGGCGGCGACGACACGGACAGCACACCACAAGCAAGATCAAGCAAACCCAAACTAAAAAAAAAGTACAACTAGTATTCCTTGTCGTTGTCTCCACATGAAAAAATCGCATTATTGCTAAAAAGCAAATGTCACACACTAGACACTAGCTCTTTTCATCTTACACTTGACGTTACCATCCTCCGATGGTCTTTGTCTTCTTCTTTTTTTCCCTTGATATAAGAATCACACCTACTACTACAAGTACAGTACGATAGCTAGGAACATCCTGAAAATCCTTCGGGTTGAAACAAATGGAGAAATTCCCTTCTTTTGAGAGATGAAAATTCAGAATACGATATAAAAGAGAAGAGGAAAAATAGTCGACAAATACACATGGATATAACATACAATGTACATACGCATCCAACTACAATTGGAATTATTTCAAATACAGTATTCTTTTCAGTCCTCAATACACTATCTATGTATGCTGTATACCTAAGTAAAACATTGTCCATATTCCATATAGATATGTTCTTAGTTCATACTCATACAAATAATAAATAAAAGCATGAACCTTCTCTTCTTTCTAAAAAAAAAAACAAGATATGTTGTTTTTATTATTATTATTATTGTATAAGAGAGCGATAAAATAATACACACGGTCAGAGTACAAAAAAAAATCAAGTGTATCTATTTTTTTTCATCACCATCGTGTCTTCTTTTTCACTGTCTCCTAGCTCTTGTTGTATTATATGTGAATCCAATCAAGATCACTTCAATTCTATCTATAATACTTTTCCATAATGCACTTATATTCTCCTTGCCAACTATCACCATGTCGATTTCGTTTTGGACACTTGAGGAAAGCAATATATTACAATGGATTGTTTTGGAAGTTGAAGGGAACATCCAACGTCCAGCGTCCAGCCGAGTGAAGACGGGACATGTGAAAAGAAAACTAACGCAAGATGTTAAACTTTACACATATAGGATATCACTCACAATCTGTCTATCTCTCTTTCTCTCTCTCTCTGCGTCTTTCTCTTGTGTATTCCTTTATATATTTATATTATAATGAATAGTGAAGACTTCTGTGGCGACTCTCCCTGTCTCTTTACTATATTATACACAGTAGTAGTGAAATAGAAATACCCACACATCTCTCACTCATCAGTCCAGCCGACAACAATTTAATACAATCAAAGAATTCAAGACTCGAGGCAAGCATCAACAATGCTCCGATGGAGCCATATAATAACATAAAAAGCAATTAGCTCTACGTCCTATTAGCCGTCAAACAGTAGCACTCTCACATCTCAAGTCAATTTAGATTCGGCCATTTAACTCGCCATTCTTATTACACGTCTCCGTCTCCTTTTATACACTGTGAGACAAGTCATAAATAGTTCAGCGCTACTACATTTGTATTAATTTGAGAAACCTTGTACCTTACATGCTACAATATTATATTATGCTATATTACAATATATGTATACTTTACAGCTATCTTGAACTCAAATCTATCTATAAAGTCTAAAGCAATACAGACGTATTATGTGCTTGATTGTAATATATAATAATAACAATCATTCAAAAACTTTGAGTGATGAGAGAGTCCCTTTGCAATTTCTATCGAATTATTCTACTATTCTTCTCCGTCTTCTTCTATATACACTTCAACTACTCTGTCCTGTCTGTCAAGAAAAATCTGTCTATTGAATTTATATATCATAGAAATTTAACAAAGAAAAAAAAACGATGATAAACTTTCAACGTGTATAGTAACATTACTTTTGTTGATAAATTTTAAATTTTAGCATGTACTAATTAAACATTTTACATTCTAATGAATAATAATAGTTACTGACATTGGTTTAGAAAATATAAAATGTTTAATATAAGCACATGAACCAAGAAATATTATGGAAAACTATAATAGATATGCCCAATCTAAAGTCCAATAAATTATAAGGAAGATTATAGACGGAATTTCTCTAAATATAAAATTACTAATTTTGAATTGTGAATAAATATATATTTTTCTGATCTCTATATTACAGTATGAAATTATTATTGTAAAATACTATACATGTAGGATGAATCAAAGATATAATAAACATAAAAAATTACACGTTACACATATATATACACTATTTACAACCCCGAGCAACCTTATTAACAAGAATAAATTGAATTGAATGATCATTGATTGAAAGAGAAAACTATGGAAGTTCAATCAATTGCATCACTCAGTAGCAATTAAATATCTCTATAAAAATTATTCCGACAGTCTATTCAAATTGAAACCTGATCGATGAGAGGGAGACAGAGGAGATTCTCATTTATACTTTGGTACACTAGCTATACAACACATTCAATCAACCTACAACAATTATATTACACATGGACTAAAGAAAGTCATACAGATAGTCCTACACAATATATATATGTACAAAGACGTACACTCTTTAATATACATATGTACTCACATGGTTTAATCGTTCAAATCAGAAATCAGTACAACAAGTAGCCAACAAACAACAAGGAGGAAAAACGGAGATGCAGTGAGAATTCCAGTAGCAAAAGCAGATGAGAATCGTAAAAAAGCCATTAAATTTTTTTTTGTCCCGCATTCTCCCTATCTATATTTCGTCTTCCCATTATACTCTGGATAGTTCAGAATGAACGAATAAAAGGACGAACAAGTTGCAATATTGTTTTTTTCATTCTGTACTTTTTCTTGTTTTCCCATCCCTTTCCTTTTCTTGAAACCCTTACTACAGTACTATAAGTAGATTTTATGACTTGAAAATTGTCTGTTACCTTCATTATACACACATGTACATGTTTACATACGTAAACGATCGTTCTATTGAATCCATCGTAAATATGTTCTATAAAAAAATAGTGTAAATCCAAAAACAAAAGGTAAAAAAACGGAAAGAAAATGTCATGTGTTTTGTTTCAAATGTGGACATACACCTGTTATGTATTCTACATATATTATTTCTTAGTTACGTTTTGTGCTGCAAATAGTTGGCTAATTCAAATAAGTCTCAACTTGTGAATTTTGATCAGTTTTCTTTCCTCCAGTTCATTATCTATGCTGTACTGGCAGAAACACATAATACTATAATATTTGTATACAGCATTTGAAAGATAGTACATAGAATATGTCAAATTATTGGAATGTTGAACATTTAAACTTTTACATCAAAATATAATCGACACGAAAAAAAGTTGGGAAAATACTACAAATAAAACATCTGTGACAACTTACACGTATACACGGATAATACATGATAGATTCCTCTTATTGTTCTTTAATTACACCGTCTATCAAACTGGATCTACTTTTATAATGGATCTGAAATCCAAAGTCCTATTAGGTAAATTTGTAATACCTGATATACACAAAATATCTATAGTTTTATACAAGTAGCATTTAATAGCTATAAAATGTTGTTTACGAGAAAACAAGTGTGTAAGTAAGTATGTTTGATTATGAACAAGACAGAAATGAGCAAATAGGAAATGAAAGAAGGCGATTCTTGAGTTTTGATGGATCAGATCCATGATCCATGGACATTGTGTAGTCATTAGCAAAAAAAAAGTACTGGGGGAAAAGTCTAAAATTCACATGCTTCTTGCCTACTGAATTTATATAGATACATGTACTTCTTAGATAGCTTAAAATATGTACGTACAACGTATGTTACATCATGTTTTTAAGTTGTAACTCTGTTCTATTTGTATCTTGACCACTCTACTTTACCACTACTAGTATGAAATACACAGAAATACAATTTAAAAAAAGGGGTAGTCTCAAGTCTTGCTTTTCCTCCTTGTGTGTGTACGCTTTATCATTGAACAGTTACTATATATTCACATGACTTGGCTACTATATTATTATATACATGTCCACTTCTACTAGTAACCAATGGACTGCGCACAAATAATGTAAATATAGGGAAAAGATGAGTACGTATAGCTAAACCATTTAAAATTAATAGTATTTGTTATAAATGTACCACTTATACACACTATAAACTACAAGAACAAATGTAACTCCCAGTATATTATATATATAGTATCTTATATAGTTTATGCTGTGTCAAATTTCACACTCTGAATCAAATACAGAATGAAAAAAAAAGAAGTTCTAATGCGATACATGGAGTTTGTACAAGTCTAGATTATAGTTACATACGTATATATATAGCCGCCTCGACACTTAGTAATCCTCGAAAACTTAATGGATTTTAGACACGAAAAATCTTCTCCCTGATCCAACTGATCTTCCCACGGCTTATAATACTGTATAGCGTATAGCACATTACACATGTATAGACAATTACATGTACTGTGTTAAATATATGTTGTACGCTTAGATAAAGAACAGACAACTAAGCAAAGACGCAATGAAGCAGAAAAAGAATACAAAAAGTATAAAATTTGAACCAAAAGAATGAATTTACGTCCGTTAAATTTCAATTTTAAAATTGTATCATTGTACACTGTCCACTAGCATAGGACAAAATGGTACTTCATTTTAAAGTTTTAAGGTATATATTTTGATTATAGAGTTTGCTAAACAATATCAAACTCATCGGTATGATTTTACAATGTATGAAACTAAATATGAATATGAGAGTGGAAGAGAACGAAATATAAAATATAGATACACTTACTTGATAAAAAGGTGGAGCTCTTTAATAAAAGATTCGCTAACAAAGTAGTAATCCCCATCCATAGTTGTGGAAGGACGGTTTTTTCTATATTTTAATAAATCATTCAATGATTCTTTTATTTTTTCTGCATGTTTTCGGTTTCCTTCAAGTACAACATTATTTTGTTCCTTCAGTTTCTACAGTAAGATTCACAAGAAAAACAAAAGGAAATTAATTTCTTTATTTTAAATATTTCAATACTTAAGCGTATAAGAAGTGGAAGGTAAGTAATAAATAACAATAACATTATTTAAATGCCTTACCAAACAAGCTTCGCATGGTAAACAACTTTGTACAGGTGCATGAAAGCATCCAGGAAAGTATTTGTCATAAATACTCCAAGTTTGAGTACAGGCAATTCTCCGAAGGCTGTCATCTACAATTAAATTTCCTTAAATTTACAAAAACAAAAACAAACCATACAAATAAAAAACTTGTCAAAAGCACAATATTATAATTTATAATATATAAATGTTGAAGTAGATTAATATTTTTGGCAATGTATTTTTTATAATGTATTTTTATTTTAGTTCAATTTATATTGTCTTTTACCATGTTGGCATCTAATATCACTATTAAATTCAGGCTCTTTATTATATTCAATGATAATATCACTATCAGGTTGATCTTGAATGGACTCTTGATCATATTTTGATTTAATCCATGCTTTCCATTTCCTAAGACAAAATTTTGAGACCCAAACTTTATCCGCCCAAAATTCATGTGAATATTCTTCATTCTTTTCATTCTTGTCATTCTTGTCATTCTTTTTCTTGTACAAGTCATACTTCTTGGTGGTTTGGTTTAATAATTCATTACAAAGTTTAGCATCATTTTCAAGTTCAACAAGACGACGTAGTCTTTCACATTCTTTTCTAACACACTCTTCACATAAATCTTTAGTGCCTTGAAGTCTTCCTTGAAATTTTAATTCTTCTTGCTTTGGTTCTTTGACTTGATTTTTTTCTTTCACTTCTGTTGTTTCATCTGCATCCTTCATTTCAACATCTTCTTGTTTTTCTACTACTGTATTAATATTTTCTTCCTTTTTAACTACCGAATCTGGTTCATACGTACTATATAAAATATCAGCAATTTTACTAGGGATAATTTTGTACTGTACAGCTGTTACTCCTATTTACAACACATTTTCATATAAAAAAAAAGGATTACTTTAATATATCGTTTTTGTACCGTATTATATTTATCATAATACATTATCATATTATTATAGTTGAACAGTAAATTTATTTTAAATATATAATATAATAATAAAGAATAAAGAATTTGGAAGTAATAATAATAATAAAAGTTTGTCTTATAAATTACCAGGTTGGATAGCCAATTTCCCATGAGGACAACGAATAGAATTATTTTCTAAAGGTGGGACATCATTTGAAGGATTTAGCCAAGCAGTAAGCCAATTATATGGAATATAATCCATTTGTTCAATAGAGATTTTGTTGTATGAGTCAATTTTATTAAGAGCTGAAATTTTACTTAATTCTTTTGAAGTAACATCTTTATCTTTGGATGTTTTATTAATTAATCCTCCTCCTCTCTTTCCTCCAGTTCCAGAGTTTCCATTTAAACCTTCTCTTTTCTTTGGATTTTCATCATTTTTATTATTTTTATGGTTCATTGTTGCACCATTATGACATTCATTTTCTTTTCCTTTGGTTGATTCATCTTGTTTGTTGTTTTCATCTTTAATATGTACACCATTACTATTATTAGTACTATTATCATTAATAAGTGCATCAGGTAAGAAAAGATTGTAAAGGGATTCAATAGTAGATTTTCTTTGTTCATAATATTGAGCTTTTTGTTCTTTTTCTTTTTTAGAAAGTTGAAATTCAGTTTCAAATAGAGCATCTTCATCTTTTACAAGCTTTTGTAAATATTCTGGAAGTTCAGGTTCAGTTGTTGGTTCTTGGATAAGACTTTGATGAGTATATACTAACATATAGGCACCAGTTGATTTGTACTCTCCACCTGATTTTATTTCTGTTGTATCATCTTGCTCATCTTGTTTATCTTTCTTACTATTATTACTACTACTACTAGTTGTTTTTGATTTTTGTTCTGAAACAGCATCATCATTAAAAATAAGCCATGTTCCAGTTCTTAAATCTCTAATATGTGTAATATAATGTCCTGATGAGGCACTTTTTCCATTATGAACCAGGTAACCAGTTAATTGGTATTTTTGATTGGAATCTTTTCCTGAGACGTTATCATTATTATTATTATTATTAATAATATTATTATTATCCCCTGAAGATTGTACATATTTACTCATATCAAGGTGCTCTGGAAAATTGTAAGGCGTTGTTACTTTCTTTTTTCTTTTACTTTCCCTATAATAAACAACAATAAATTGCAATATTATTAATTATTATTAATTATTATTATTATTATACATTATAGAATTTTAATAATTTATGTACTATTTTTTAGAACATAGTAATAATTTACGTTGAAAAATAATAATAAAAAAAACAAAAAATTTTTCAAATATTACTATGAATAGACTTGTAAAAAAAAAAAAAATAATTAATAAACTTACTTATCATAAACAAAACGTAACAATTGAATGTTTAAGACTGGTGGGAGAGAACGAAGTTTAAATCTACGGATAGCATCAGTTTTTAGATTACAATGTTGACAAAAATATTGATTATCTCCAACTAATTCTTCTTCTGTGAATAATTTTGCAAAGGAAGCTGATGTATCTTTGGCGTCTTTCACACATAAATCAAGTTCAGTAAATTTTTCTTGTTTGGAGCTTTTCTTTTTGCATTTCTTACATTCAATTTCATATTCCCAAGTTCCTTCAAATGCTCGATTTAGTTCTTTACTAATAGTATCTTCATTAGCCAAATTTGATAACACTGACATAAACAATTTTGCTAAATTGATTTTAAACAAAAACAAACAATTAGTTTATAAAATTATTATTATTATTGTTTATTAATGTAGTAATAAATATACAACCTATATGCTCATACTCTCATAATATACTTCAAATGTTGATACATTATTCATAGAGATCACATATCACATAATATTATGCCTTTTTACCAAATTCTTGAGCATCTTGTTGTTCTCCTGTATTTAATTTTAATGATTCCACAAGTTTTGATGGATTAATTGCACTAAAAAAAAATAATCAAAAATTATTATTATTATTCATTTATATTATGTGCACATACCATTTACATTCCTCTATTAGTAAAAATTGAAAGTATTGACTAAAAGTATTTCAATTAGATGTACATAATATTATATTATAAATTATAATACATAATATTAGTGTAAAATGTAAAGTAGGCTAAACTTATTACTTATTATTAAAATTGAAATACCTTCTTTTTGAACATTTCATCCTAGCAAATAAGGCTTGTAATTCACCAAATGCACAAAGAGGTTGATATTCTTCTAATGCAGTTTGATATGGTGGTCTCCATTTCAAAATTGCAGGTCTTAGAATAGGATTATGAAACCAAAGTTGTAAAAGTGCATTTACATAACAAGTTGTTCCAAGATTAATAATTCCAGCAAAATCATCTTCTCTTCGAAATTCATTTCCTACTTCATCATCTGAATTATCATCACTTGCATTAATCCAATGCTTTTCTCCAAGGTTCCATAAACAATATGGATTTTTTCGACAGTTTCTCCTATATATATATGTACAAAATTAATCAAATAAAAAAGAAGAACACAGAAAACTTTTACATAAATAATTTCACTCAAGAAGAAATCCATATTATTATACGTTACATAGTACACATCATATACTACTTGTATTATTATTATAATTTGTCTATTTGTGATTTTTGTAATTCGTCTACAAGTTTTATTAAAAAATTATAAGTAGAAAATACTGTCATTCTTACGAGCATTTGTAAGGACAACGTTGAGTTCCAGGTCCATCAATGCGGTATGCTACTTTTATTAATCTAGGACCTATTTTGTCGGGCTGGGTTTTTTCCGTCCATCCCCACGGAGCAATTTCAGCCTTGGTAGGGGCCATGTATGGTGATGAATTAATTGAAAAGGTATTGGATTTTTTTCTATTGTAGTACCTTAATAATCCAAATTTCTATAATTTAAAAATAAAACAAACGAAACAACACGAATGAATTTTTCATGTTCTAACCGACAAATCATAAACACACATAATATGACAAAAGTCTTGATGAGAAATAATGACAATTAAGTACAGATTAAATCAAATATAACCTGATGTTTAACAGAGTATGCCTAAAAATAAGACCAAGTTGATAATGTATTTCAATTTAATTAACTTTTTTAACTCACCTTTTACAGCTACAGTTTTACAGATATATTCACGAAAAAGTCATTCAAACCGCCCGTGGGAATGATCTCTTTGAAATGAAAACAAGGAGCAAATAGGGAGAAAGAAAAGGAGAAAAGTCTTAAATGTACTAGTGTAGGATTATAGAGTCTATAAATAAAGTTTTCCATCATAAATCACAATTAAATTAAGGTAGTTTAAGTTTTAAATTGTGTTTAAAATAGTTATGAACAAAGGGTAAGTTTTAATTTTTGTATAATATAATTCACTTTGTGCTTTGTGCAAATCCATTTTCCTATGTATTTTATATTTTATTTTTATGCCTGTACTCTGTAAACTATGTTTGTTTTTGTTTGTTTTTTTTTCAGATTAACAAGTTTAAACTTGCAAAAACGGAATAATGATGTTATTAAAAATAGTTATGATATCAAAACCATCAAAACAACAGGACAAAATGAAGTTATTTTTGGACAAGTATTTTATGATTTCACGTATGCTGCTATTAACTTGATAATTTTCCACCGTGGACTTTATTCTAAAGAGTCATTTAACTTTTTAAAAAATTTTGATCTTTCAATCCCAGTAAGTGTGTTATAGTAGTTAGATAGTTTTTGGTATTCTGAATATATGTATATTAAGCATTCTATATTATAAAAAATGTGTTAGCTATTTACTTATATATTTAAAAATCGTACATATAGTATGTTTTAATCTCAATGTTTTTTGCATTCTTTTACATTTTACAGTACATTAATACACCAGAAGTTGTTAAATACATTCAGACTGTAACAGAAAAGATTGTTAATTTTCTAGTAGCAGACATATTAGAAGGATTTGCTTTTGAAGAATGTAGTAGACGGACCAGAGAGCGTTTTGTTTTAAAATTTCATTTTTATGGTTCATTAAATTTAACTCCAGCAACTTTTGAAGAGTAAGTGTAATCTAAAAACATTTTTGTGTAAAATATATGACATTGAAAATAATGGTTCATGATAAAAAATAAAAGTAACTTATAGGAAAGATATCCCTAATCATTCCATTTCTATATCATTTACAATGTATGTATGTATACTTTAATACGTTAATTAAGTACTAAAGTATTGTATTTTCTAACCCTATTTCAAAACCTATATAGGTTTTCTACAACTCTAGAAGTATTAAAAGCATCTTGTAAAAGTTTGCTATTTGATTTGACAAGATGTGTACAAAATTCCGAGGATGTGTCATCAATAAAAGCAGTAAAAGTTATAGGCAAATCCGATAAACCCCGAAAGAAACCTAAATGGAAAATAATTACAGGATTAAAAACGGAAAATGAAATTAATTCAACATGGGAAACTAATAAAATTGGTAAGTCATTTGTGGGTGTATATTTATTAGATTACATTAATAAACAATAATTTTATAAACTAATCATCATTTGTTATTCTTTACTCCTTTTAGGAATTTTTTCTAATGATCCAGATTGGGAATATTTTCCATGGAAGAAGAGTAGAATCAGTAATAATAATAACAACTTTAATGATAGTGCTACTAAATTTAGTAAAGGAGAAGAAAATAAGACTGAATCACCAGTCAATGAATTAGAAAATAATATAAATTCAGAAGATATTATTATTAGAGATGGTGATCCGTGTTTTTATTATGATTGTCAAGATTTTATTATAAATGAAGAAGATGAAGAAGAATACGATGGTAGGAGTATATTAGTAAACAACAATGACAATGGATCATTATTATTAGATGATATTAGACCACTTTGTGATGATCGGGCTCGTGGAAATAAATACATAATGAATCAAAATAAAGATGATTGGAATATTTCTACAATGGTCGAATCATTTGTTAATATGAAAAATCATAAACAAAATGAAAGAAAATTAGGAAGTCATAACAGAAATAATAATAATAAAAGTAACATCTTTATCAAATCAAATAAAAATAGTAGCAGTAGTAGTAATAGTAGTTTTCTCAACAATTCCATAGCCGATGATAATGATGATGATGATGTTATAATGATTCCTGCTTCTCAACTTTCAAATAATAGTGCTAGCAAGAATTTTAATAACAGCCATAATAACTTAATAGCAAGTAAACAAAATGAAGTAAATCAAATAATTACGATTGAAGATAATAATAATGATGAAGATATAGAAATGATGGACGAGGATAGTTGCTTAAATATTACTTTTAATGAAGGAACTCAACAAGAACTTGCAGCTAATAATAATAAAGTTAACAATACTATGCCTAATAATAATAATAATAATATTATAGATATTGATTGTGGTTCACCTGATTTGTTTGAAGATCCTTTAGAAATTTTTGATAATATAGATGAAGTTGAAGTTCTTAACACCAACAATGTAAATAATTCTGAAAAGCCCATCTGTCTTCCTATACCTATAAAAAGAGAACATGAAGAAGATAAAATAGAAACAACAACCATCACAACAATTAGAACAGCAGTAGAAGGTGCTAATACTACCAACAACAACAACAACTTAAACTCTGATCCTATCACTTCCTCTGTTGAAAAGCGTATGAAAATGTATTCTATTTCAAGTGTTCAAATGACTGATAACTTTATGTGTAACATATTACTTTTGAAATATCCTCCTCGTAATCGCTTAAAACTTACAAAGAACCACAATAATAATAATCAACTACGCCAATCTCTTAAAAATATGGTTTTAAAGAAACGACGAGTGCTTTGTTTTGACTAAATGTAAATATCTACACGCACAAAAAAAAAGATGTATAATATTTTATGTACAAGTGAAACAAGAATACTCACGGCAAATTATGATGTATCCTTTTTTTAAACCATTTTACACAAGAATGATGTTACAAGTTACAAGTAAGTATTATTTTGATATAATATATCTAAAACAACAAGAAAGTTTATTTCTAGAACAATCGTTGTAGAAAAACAACATTTTTTCTCTCTTTTCTTCTTTGATTTTGTAGTTTTTTTTGAACTTTTTATGTTTCATGTTGTAATTATTTTTAAATATTATGTATACACATAATATACTTTCTTTCTCAACTACTTACTTTGTTTAAGCTAATTCACTATTATTAATAATGTGAATATTATCATTGGTCTTGTTTTTCTTTTTCTAAAAACATTAAATGTTTATAAAATCCCTTGTATATATGCATTATGTACATACACTATGTAATAATTGTTGTTTTTCTACACACCATAATATTATTATGTATATATATATATTTTAAATATTATGTACCCCATAATATTGTGATATAAAAACTGGAAATATTACATGAAAAAGAGTGTGGAATGAATCATGCAAACTTCAGTATATGATAATGTGATATAATATATTGAATACTATTTTTAATAACTTTTTTAAACCATTTAAAATGCATTTATGATTTAACTACTTTTAACTCAATACAAATATTATAACATATAGTACGCACGTAAAAATGTACTTATATTATTATGACATGATGTTTCATTATTAATTTTTATAAAAATGATTACTGTACAACTAAATAACAAAATAAATTTTGTTATACATATATATGTAGGTATTAATAATATTAGCAATAAAAATGTCCAAAGTACATATGAGAATAGATTAAACAAATATGATAGAATAATATAATATTTATGATTCTTATTTTTACTAAGATGAATTCTGGAAACATTTTTTATTGAACAGTGAAAAGTAATAAGATGACAGATGACGATTCATTATATATTGTGTACTAAAATATGGAGTAATTTAATACTTTTAAGTTTCAAATGCAATGCATACAAAAAGCGTTAGTCATAAAAATATTAACTAACCCATTATTCTATAAAATATACATTTTTAATTCACTATTACGCAATACAAAACTTTTGTGGTAGAAAACTAGACAATATTAAATACATTTTAAATAATAAATTCTACAATAAATCTTTAAGAAATTATTTTTCATTATAAAAAAAAATCTTAACACTATAATATATACATAATGAATGTGATTTAAGGATAACGATATAAAATTTACGATACTGTACCAATTAGCGAATCTATTTTAAATATTTTTAACACAAATATCTATTTCTGCTAAACATTGCTAAAAAATAAACAGTAAATAATAACTTTATCTAGAGTAAACGAGACGGTTGTCTTGCTATATTGTATACTATGCTCTATCACTATAAATCGTACAAGTTAAAGTTTGTATATTATAATACAATAAGTTTTTATATTATACAATATAAGGAATATATATTATATTATATATATTTACAAATGTGCATATTAAAGTTTTGGCTTATCACTGCTTAGGTTTCGTTCAGTTTGTCTTCCACCTAGATAATTGTTTAGTTGTGTTTATGCGGACACATGTGTATATATATGTACATTTGGATGAATTCCATGATACCCTTCTTTTTTTTTAATCCTTATTCTTCATTGTATAAGGTGTTTATAGGGGTTAAGTTCACAATAAAATAAGGACAGGGCAAGAAATCTGCATGTATACATATATATGTAATATGTATATGCATATAGCTACACCATTCTTCTATTACTTGAACTGTTAGTTTCATCACTATCATCATCGTCCTCCTCTTCATCTTCATAGGCATCCTGTGTACCTCCCCCATAATTTAGAGAGCTAAACCAAACACTTGTTGGGACGTTTTGACAACCTGTTTATTTAAAGAAAACATTAATTTTATATTCTTTTACACGGTGTACAGATAAATTATTTCATCATTTTAGTTGCCTATTTTATTTCAGGAATTTCTTACCTTGATATAGAGATCGAAGTTCAAAGTCCGATAATGGAGGATTGAGTTCACATGGGGCTCCAATAATAGAGGATTTCAAAATATCTCCAAAAGAAGTATCGTACATGACTGGGTTGGAGTTTTTCAGTTTCATGTTACTAGTCTAGTTTTCAAAAGGAAAATAATTAAAAATAGGGAAAAAGTTCTTAATTATATTTTACAGTTTACCGTACAAACTACAAAATATGCATGAAATTTCAATGAGAAAATGAGTTATCGTTTATCGTATAGAAAATTATCAATAAAAAAAAGTATATAAATAAGTATTTACATCTTGAAGATGACGCAGACAAGAAGTAGGATGAGCATGATTTGCCCAAATATCAGTCAAATCTCCATTATCAGTAGAATTTCCGGGTGTGAATACGACAACATTTGGATGTTCAGTAGATACTGAAAAGTTAGACAAAAAGTAAAATAGAAAAACTTTGAATTAATTCAAACTAATTACTTAGCATCTAAGCATCTTTTCTCTTCATTTATGTTGTATGTAGTAATTTAATTGTTTACATGTTTTCAGTTCATACCTCTCAGTTGATTGACTAAGACGTCAGAATTACTTTGGTCCGCCAAAATGATAACCCTTTTCGCCTCACATTGAGATAAATCGGATAAAAATTCCTTTACTTTGTAAACTTCTAATTCATCAGCCTTTCCATTGTTATCCACATCCCAAAGGAGCATATCTCCATCTACAGTTGTTGGATTATTCAGATAGATGAAGAACGTATCTGCACAGTGTCTTGATTCACAAATTGTTCTTAAATGCCCTCGTAGTCCACTTTTCATAGCGCTTGATAACACGGGTAAACCATTTTGTACTCCACCATTAGCATAAAATATTTTGATGTTGTCTGAAAATGAAAGTAGGAAAAAAGGTTTCCAATTTTAATCAAATGTCAACAATTTCTAAAAATAAAATTACATCCAAAATACAAATAGACGACTACGTGTTCAGTACTCTAATGTTAGTGTACTATTGAATTTTAGATGAAAATTACATAAACATTACAATGACTCACCTTTAAAAAATCCATTCCTCTGAAGCATTTCATTCAACTTGAAGATATTGGCAAGAGATTGAACTCCAGAGTGTTGTCGATTCCAACTTCCACCAAATAAAACAGCTCGGTCGCATGTTTGAAATAATTTACATCTTGTTCCAACTCCAGTGTAACTTGTATCACACCTAATTACACAAAATGAGTTATAAATAAAAAAAAAGAAAGTTATACATATAGCTGTGTTTAAAAGCATTCTTGATTCTTGATTATATAATAATTTACATGAAATTAATGTACTATGTACTGTCAATTATGAAAACACGTACAAAGGTTACATAAGATTTTGTATGTATGATTTACACATGTATCGAAATATTTTATACTAGAGACATACCGTTTAGAATTAGCATTAGATGGGTCACACAGTACTTTCTCCGTCTCTTTAAGTGGTCGTAATTTGGGACAGGAGGCAAATCCAGGAACTCGGATGCACTCCAACAAATCCACAGTATTCATTTCATCTCCTAACATGCTACTACCATGATTCATCCCAGCCAGATGAACAGTGGGAAGAAAATCAATGTGACATTTTCTTGGAAGATAACTTGTCGTTCGTTCAATCAAATTTGGACATCGAGGTTTCGTAGCGACGGTGATGCAGGTTTGATCTATTTGAAACATATTTAAAAAATAAAGATTCTATAAGACTCAAAATTACAATTTATAGTCATGAAATTTTGAACTCTAGAACATCGAACATCTCATCTTGTATATTATACGATGTTGTATGATGTTTTTCCTAGAATACATTTGTGGTGAAACCCCACATGACAGAAGTTATGATGAAAGAGAAAATGGTGTCATTTTATTTTCAAACAACTATAGAGAGAGAGAGAGAAATACCACAGCTAAATGAAATTTTAGCTGTTATCTGCTCTCTTTAAATACTTCAAAGTACTTTTATATTATGTACTTGCATCCTCTGACAATATTATACAAAATAGCTACAAAACAAGCATGTAGACAAACAACTCGCCGCTCCTATTTTATCATCATCATCATCATCATCACCATTACTTGATCATTAGTCACGTATGTACACAATCATTTATATACCCATTTAGTACATTAACTCTCTCTAAAAACCAAGTCCATCAAAACCAGACGCTGTTTACTGTTTACTTGCTGGCTAGAGTATATTTTTATACTTTTATACACAAGTATTTAGGTGAGGTTATGCCGACAGTGACTAAGGTTTAGTTGAGTGATTATAGTTAGTCAAGTTTTCTAGAAAATGGTCAAGAAGAAGATAACAGATAACCGAACATAAAGTAAAAGATGTTGTTGATGGTGTCCACAAATTTACAAGAAAAATAACTTAGAGACAAAATTACGAGAAAATACGAGAAAGCGAAAAGCTGAAGCTGAAGCTAAAGGAAAGAAAGACAGAAAGAAAGAAGGACGAGAATGATGGATTCACTGGGGAAAAAGAAACAGAAGAAAGGAAAGAACTGACTAATAATAATAATTGGAATCTTATGCATGTGTGTAGTGTGTAGATATATGTATATAAATGTATAATTTCTAACCATCTGAACACTTGCTTCTTGCTACTGTGCATAATGCTTACATAGAAGAAGATGACAAAGATGATGATGAAGTAGAAGACGAAGAAGACGCTTACAAAATAAAGTATAAAGTATAAGCTTTCAGTTAAAGTTAAGTACGAGTAAATAACATTCAAATGAACCACAGTTTGTAAAAGAGAGATAGATAAAGAGACAGCACAGAGACGGAGTGAGAGAAAGATCAGATGATGTGGAAATACGAGGACATTTGTACACTTTACAGTTTAAATGTATTTTGTATTTTGTATATTTCATGTCTATAGTCTATATCTGTGATGCCTATAATATTCGTATTTATCATGGATAGTCCAATAGTTCTAGAAATGGAATTGTAGTGGTGGTTGAACATGGAACATGGTACGTAGATAGATAGATAGATGTAATACAGTTGAATTTGGAATTATTGAGAGAATATCTTCATGGGCATGAGGGGTGGTGGTTTGTGAAGGAGCGTCGGCAACTCCTTTGATCGGCAACTTCAAAGAAAACTGGCTCGTGGCACTAGGTTTCCAGGAGTTGTTTACTCACAACGTTCATCCACTTGAATATACTTGAATGTGTTTCAAAGTATACATATGAAAAGGGAGTGTGGGTTCATTTTCAATTTCCAAGTCAAAAGCATGGATGGTGGATGGTGGACTCACTCAACTGATTTTTCTAGGGTGGGTTTCAAAAAACTAGCATGAGGTATAGTTGGACCTATAAAGGCACCGCCAGACCAGAGAAAAAAAGCTTTCCCATGAAGTCTTACTATAGTCTACATTATATTGTTTCCTTCAGCACTTAAACCACTTGGCTTCTCTTTTCATCTTCTCCTCTGTCTTGTGTCTTGTTTTCTGTTTTCTGTCGCTGTCTCTCTCTCTCTCTCTCATTTGGGTTCTCTTTCTTCTCTCTGTTTTCTTCGACTTGATACTTGATTCAATATTCAATTCAATCCAAGTTTACATTTTATGTCTTTACATGATGCAGATTTTATAAATAAATGTTAAATATCATTCATTCAAGCTTCTCATTTCATCATGCATCATGTATCATGTCAAATGTCCAATGAATTCCCTATCAATCTATCTTTTGCACAAAATTTCTGTACCAATGATCTATATGGTATCTTTGTATTACAGTTAAAATGATGAACAGGCTGAGGCCAAACAACAAGAAAAGAATGCTAAAAGCTTGAAAAACTAATTCCGAGTACCAATTTTAATGAAAAAATGATCAATGAGATCAAGAAGTAAGCTTAAGAATAAGAAAAGTTGTATGAATTAATTACCAGAGATGAGCATTTGATGATCCTCTTGACAGAAGCGATCCTCCACACCAAAGTCCACATAAAAGAGACCAATCAAATGACCAAAGTTGGCCAAAGGATAGGGATCCAGAGCTAGAACAACGTCATGGGCACGACTTTCTTTTTGATTTATAGAGTCTGGTAGAACCGCATAAACTTTCTTTCTACCAATCCCACCATTCCCCTTCCCCACCGTTTGATAGACGTATTTGGAATCAATATTATTGTTGTCCAGTTGTTTTGCTTGTCCCACATACACCACGATTGAGGATCGACTAATATCACTTAATTTTTTACATTCCTCCTTATCCGCAATTTGGAGTTGGACACAACGGTGAAAGTCAAAAAATCTCATGGCACTTGATGTCCATTTTAATACCAGTTGCTCATCCAAACTCTCCACACTATTTATACTTGCTCCGGATGTTAAGTGGATGAGGAAAAAAATACTGGACAATACAATAATAATTTTGCACTTTTCCATTTTTGTCTCTTTTTCTTTTTACTTCTTTTAGCTCTTTCAGTTTATATTTTATATTGTGTAATAGATTAACATTTATATTTTATATTTCACTCTAGTTTTTGAAGGTTGACACTATGGAGAAAGTTGTCACTGTTGAGCTTTGTTAATGTAGTCAAGTTTAGTTACTACGTAAAGGCAAGAGCAAAAACCTCTAGTGTCTAGTGTCACTAATATTCTATTAAGAGTATTGACAGGGAGAGGTTTGTCTGGTGAATGTTGCTCTGGGGAAAAAATACCTTTAATGATGATGTCGGTGAAGAGACTTGAAAACTGTGATAGTGTTTGATGGCTCTTCTAACGCAGACTGTGACGATGATGCTGGATGTAGTTAGATTTTGGGTGTCTCTCACTCATTCTTCAGAAACAGAGAGAGAGTAGTAGTAGTAATGCTTATCTTTGTACATATGTACAGTGTATACATATGTATACGTGTTTCGGTACTTTGTCTATGAAATTTAGTGAGCCACCACTGGTCTCTGGTCTCGTCGTCGCATTAGTGTTATTATTATTATTATTTTGGTTTCATAGTCAGTCAATATGTAAGCATAAGATTAGCAGACGTTTGGCATGAGGAATATATTAGATATTAGATATTTTAGACATATTACAAATACCCTGAATAACCCCAGTCGAATATGCATGATATTCTGTACTCTGTATTCTGTACTTTGTACATTGTACACATGTGTAAGTGTAATAAGTAATTCAAGAAAAAAAATTAAATCCAAGCCTACGAAATGAGTAGAAACAATTTAAAGCTTATGACTATGCGGTTGATCCTTTTTAGTCTCGTCTCTCTCCCTTTCTCTCTCTCTCTCTCCTTTGGTATATAATATGTTGTATATTATTGTGTCGTCTTCTGTTTGTGACCGGCTAGTTAAAAAGTAAAATATATTCCATGTAATTCTAGTAGTAGTTGTGGAGAGAGAAACGGAGAGAGAGGTTTATTTTCCATTAGTAAGTTTCAGTTTCTGTCTCTTTGCTCTTTGTACACTGGATACCGTATACGGTACAAATGCTGAATCCTGAATCCTGATTTACATGAGGCTAAGACAGAAATATGGAATTTGAAATATGAAACGAAAACTATATAAGACGCTCCTGCAGACGACTTGAATCTTGAATCTTGAGTGTATGCATTTTGTATAATGTGTACAGTGTACATTGTACATGTAAAGTTTTCATCAATCCGTTTTTTTTCTTTGGTAATAAGAGTAAGTGTGACTGATGAGTGACAGAAGAGAGAGGGTAAAACAGAAACCGAAAGAGTGGAAAGAGGAGAGTATTTAACATTTAAAGTAAAATGAGAAGAAATCAAACTGTACAAAGTACAAAGATTACATTCAGCATGCATCATACTTTTTACTTATTACTTTTTTACTTTTTATATCTTCCAAGTTATGCATAATAAGCAGATTGTAAATACTAAAAACTAAACACATTTACTTTATATCTATATTATTCATAGTGCCAAAAATGCTCAATATTCAATACTCTGTAGAAAATGAAACTCGTCCAAAAGATAATTGTACGGAATTCCATTACGGAAACCCATTACCGTTATTTGTTATGTTTTGATGTTTGATGCATAAAGTATTCAAATGTTCTTAGTTTATTTTGTAGATAGTAGAGATTAGAGATACATTAGACATTCTTAAAGATAGGAGATAGGAGCACATGATTCATGATTCAGGATTCATGATTCATACTTTATTCTGTTTGTAGTTTGTAGTATTATTTATTTAATTCAATTTAAAACATATTGTACAATCTACAACTGATTTGGAATTTTGAGGAAATCCGATATGTTCACTCTTTTTAGTCTTTTACTCTCTGTTCTGTGTTTGTGTTTTGTGTTCTATGGTAGATGAACTTAGATTAGGCCGTGTACTGCTGTTCTATATGCCATGTTATATGTTATGCATTTCACATTTTACCTATGCACAAACAAATTCTAAATTCTAAATAAGGCTCACTTCGGCTCTGCCTCTTTGCTCCTGCTTCTGCTTCTAGTCACTTTACTGGCAGTGAGCATTAAGTAAGTATAGTTGTGGTGGTGGTAGTAGAAGAAGAAGGAGAAGAAGAAGAGTTCTGGTTGAAGTTGAGGGGAAAACGATTAAATAAACAACCCATATTCCATATTGTCGGTCTGGAAAAAAGGTAGAGAGATCAAAGGCTCGCCGCTTTTTGATAAAGCCGTCCGTCTTTACTTCACTTTTCTCTCTCTCTCTCTCTCTCTCTCTCTCTCTTTCTGTGCTTTTGAGCATTGAGCATTGGACCTACTGATGTATGTATACGTACACATTACACATGTACATGATATTTGTACCATGTATATTTCTTATTTCTTATGTACACTCAATAATTTATATGTAACACAAGGATAGGAAAGTTCCCAACTTTTAGAATGCATACACAATACACATTATACATAAAAGACATACATATGTATTTATAATACACTACATGTGTCTAATATTATCAGTACTCAGTAATAATAATAGTAATAATAAGTTTGACCACGTACGTGCACGCAAAAGTACAAATTACAAGTTATTCTCTCTCTCTCTCTTACTTGAGTTCCTCTTTTATTGCTATGGTCAACTGATTAAAACCAATCATAAAGAATGGGAAGACGTGGATCGTGGATATTCAGTCAGGTCGGAGATATAATAATATGTAATATTACAACAAGTTGTCTTCTACCTGAAATCAAAGAGAGTCCAAAGACCAAATGATTAAATTATTATTATTATTAATACCTATACACTCATTTGGCTTCCTCACGTACGCATCTTCCTCCAAACTCTAAACTCTAAAATTAAGAATTAAACAAGGCCACTTCTCCTGTTCAAGTTATTTCACACGTAGATGCATACACAGATCTATGTAGGTATGTGTGAATTATGAATAAAAGACATGAGAATATTAATGAGCCGTAAACAGTAAACAGGATCGTCATCTCTTCATAAATGGGATCTTTAAAGTTTTTTACAGTATTCCCAAATGATGCAATCTCTACAGCTTTCTGAAATTGTCATCTCATAGCTTTAGAATAGTCACCAAGTTCTAAATGATAAGTAAAGATGCTCTAATTCACTAGATTTATAAGGCTACGTCACAATTTCATATCTATTATCTTCCCTTAAATGTTTGTCCTGTCGCTTACAAAATAAATCAAAATTTGCTTCATTTTAAAAAAGAAACTTTAAATGCTGTAATGTGCAAGTTCAGCGGGAAATGAACTCGTTTTTCATACTCAATTTTCAATTTTCAATGCAAGTTGTTTGTTCTACACAATTGTGAATGTCACTGTTTAGCCGTCTACTGACTGGTGACTACTGTCTGTTTAGTAGATACTACTTGGAATCTGGGCTGTATTTCCGGGCACACATTTTAAAATTTTTAGAATTTTGTTGATAATTGAACTTGGAGTGTTCTTGGACTTTATTTATACTTTTAGTCGTCCCGGTTTCTCTTCTCCATTAGAAAAATAGACAAAAACAGTCAACTGTAGACAGTCGACAGTCGCAGTGACTGGTGTCTGTTTGAAGAAAAAGAGACAAACAACCCGAAACTATGTATATAATATGTAATGTGTCTGATTCAAATAGTGCTTTGAGCTCTGTTATTCAAAACAATGAAAAATTACAGAAAAAGCTGTTTAAATTGTTTTCTTTGTTTCATTGGAGAGTTTCTCTTGATTTTGAAAGGAAAAGAGTCATTACGTGTATACAGTGTACAGTGTACATTGTACATGGGTTTTCCGAAGTACAAAATAGGGACATAATATTATATTTGACTCTCCATCACTAAACCCTTATAAAGCGCATAAACTTTAATTATCCATGGGTACAGTACTGTATGTACTGTATGTATTATGTGTGTTGTATGTAGTCGGAAATCCAAAAACACAAAACACAGTAGTCTTTGAAAATTCCAGGAACGTAAAAGAAAAGAAAACGAACCATCAAGATTTCCCAGTAGTTAACGCACACACCTATTAACCTTCATTAGAATTTATAAAAGGTGTGTTTTGCAGTTGAGTGGAGAGTGGCGGAAAATGTCAAAGGAGAAGAGGGACGGGAAAAGGAAGGGAAGGAAGAGGACGAGGGACGAGGATGACTGTAAAAAATTTAAAATTCTTTGCCAATCCGGATTGATGATCCTTCTTCTGACTAATTCCACACCTCCGTCGCATCCTCCTCCTCTCATCTTCCCTCTTGTTGTCCTGTTGTCTTGGAGTCAAAAGGTAGGTAGAACAGTAGTCCTTAAAAGATAAACGGGTGCAATATCAGATATACTATTTACTATTTACTCGTTGACGTTAGGCTCCAGAGACTCTTTCAGTTACTTTAGAATTCACAATATAATATTATGAAAGTCGCCATTCACTTCATTAAGTCCAGACTCAGATGTCGTCTTTAAAAATACAAAATACATAATAATTTTCAAGTAAAAAAGAAATCTATATTTTCTTCTTTGCTGTTGTGCAATCATTTTCATTGCATGTATTAAATTTATTGATATCAAAGTTCCTCTTTATAGAATTCTTGTGTGTGGTGAAAAATAGAAAAATGTAGAGGTGTAAATTTAGAAGAGAATAAAATTTCCCAACATATTTTTACTATAAACTATAATCTATAAATACCAAAAACTGGCATAACAGGTAAATTTTGTAAGTGTGTGACATTATTAGGTACGGATCATTATTACTTTTATTGTTACTCTCCGCTTTTGTACTCAAAACTCAAAACTCAAATACTCAAAGTGGTTTTCGTAGACAGCCTGGCTTCTCTTTTTCTTTGACGGCATTTTCCCCATTGTCCGTTGTCACATGTTCTTTGGCTTTGAATAATGTGCTCCTTCACAACTCACAATGCAGAGTGTATGCAGTGTATACATTATACATGGTACATGGAAAATGGAAATGTATCCATGTGCAACAGTCAACAGTAATAATCACAAAAATATGTCACTGACCATTGTGTACAGTGGACATTGTTCATAGATATAGTCTCACAAAAGCTCGATCCATCTGACAATTGACAATTCATTCATTCAAGTTGTCATTCATGCTATCAGTCGTGTATGGTGTAGTTCGTTCCCCCTTCCGGCTCTGTGACACCTTGATTTCCTGTCATTTGTGAAAATCCATGTTCCATGTACAAATATGTACAATGTACATGTGCTATTACCTTAGATTTTTCTCATACTTTTCTGTGCAGTCCAGAACCAGAACCCAGAACCCAGAAGAACAAGAAATTAAAAGAAATAGAGTGTTTTTCGGCATCTCTCCTTTTCTCTTTAATCATGGCAATTTTCCACATCTATGGCTTTTAGTGTAGGACCTGAACATGAAAGTCCGTCCGTATAAATATGTACTTTGTACATTGAACATTGTACTTAGTACACAATATCAACCATCTACCTGTCTAGTGATGAGCAAGTGTTAAGAAAGATCAATTTGCTTTCTATACACACATATGTGTGTGTATTCATCATTCAGCATTCAGTATTCAAGAGCAAAAGTGAAGACAGTTATTAGGGTAAATACACATGACATTAATGAAGCATTATTGTGGTAAAGGAAAAAAATAGAAAAAGGTCAGTAAAAGTGTACAAACATATATGTATATACCTCCATTTGTAATATGTACCATATATATTATTTATTGTATTTGTCGTGCATTTAGATGAAAACAGAATAGTAGATAATTTGTCATTGACTTCCAAAGGTATAAATAAATGAATAATAATGGCATAAAATAATGACTGAAGAAAGAAAGAAAGAAAGAAAGAACCAAAGTACACAGAAACACACATATGTGTATATTTTATAGTATTTATATCTTTATTTAGTCATATTATATCATTTTGACTTATATAGCATTTATCATATATCATATAATATCATATTTTATATTTATATTTATATCATGTGTCATTATAATATCAGATCTTTCATGTATGTATATGTGTATATTATATGTATGTATGTTTATGTATCTTTATAATAATCTTCAAGTCTGCACAGTAACATATATACATATATATTATATACCATACATAATACATAATATAATAATATATGATAGTATTATTAATAGTAATATTATTATGATTAATTTTTTCTTCCCTTTTCGGATTCTTTTCTTCCTTATTATTCATTATTCATTATTTTTTTCATCATCATGGCGTGTAGTACATTTTATTTTATTATTATTATGCATGTATATATGTATACATATGGAATATGGAGTATGGAGACCGCACCATATTTTTACATAATATATTTTTGATCTTATATCATTTCTTCTTTTATAGGTTTTCAGTTTGTTTCATGTATCACCAACACAAAAAGAGAGTCAATATAAAAAGTTAGTGTGGTTGTTTTTTTTTGTTTTCTCTCCAACATTTCCTATCTGTATACTGCAAAAATGCTCATAACTTTTTATAATTAAGTGCCTGTATATTTTTCTGTCCACTTCTTTCCCGTTCTCCTTTTTCTGTAATGTACACGCTCATAATTATATATTATATACAATATACATGTATCATATTTTTTAGGAATTATTTATATAATATTTCCAACAACTTTTAATAATAAATCTTTTTTTTTATTAAATAAGACACAAATTAAATTTTCTCCTTGAAGATACTTTTAATTTTTTTTAATCCAGCACTTATATTCGTAGTTTAATTTACTTTTTGTGTCTTGTATCTAGTAGTTTTGAACTACTATACCAAATACATTTATAATGTAGCAATTATACCATAAATATATAGAATACAATAATATTATATAATTAATACGTTTTACACAATATCGCACTTTTTATTCTCAAAATGGGCAAATTATCAGTAGTAAAAGAAATTATCATGACGAAAAACGTAAAACGAATGTGTGTAACTGGTAAATTATGTAAACAAAGGAAACATATATGCGAAACTGCAAGAACACAGCGTAAATCAAAGTCCGCATCAGTTGTCTCTTGAAAATTAATCTGCATATTTAATTATTATAAACAAGTAGGCGATGAGCAGTTGAAATTTATAAACTAAGTGGAGAAATCTTTGGATGTAAAATGTGAAATGTAAGTATAATTAAATTGAAAAAGCAAAGTGATTACTGATTACTGATGTTGCCATTTTGAGTGTGTGTAGAATATTTATAATAATATAGAAATGTTCTAATATCAAAAAATTGACGACACAGAAAATCTTTTATAATCACACAAAAAAAGACAGACACAAGTTCTGGACTACAATACATATACACAGGGTTAATTACCTATCTTTTAAAACACACAACAATCAAGTACGTACAATAATATGCCTAAAAACATGACACAAATGTTTTAACAATATTGCTTTCGTTTTTCTTTGCTTTTTTTTGTAAAATATAATAAATGTGTACGGCGTGCAAAGTAGGTGTAAGGTGTAAGGTGTGTACATTGTACATATATGTATCTACGTAATATATTAGACGTATTAATTATATTAAAACTAAAGGGTTTGGCTACATCAAGAAAATCAACATCAAGAAAGAAAAAAAAGTATTTAATAGTTATGCACATGTATCATGTACATCTCGTGATATCATTTCCCCCCCATAAATATGACACTGTGTCGTTTCTATGTATACATATGTGTTTTAGGTTTTAGGTTATACTTATACAGTACATAATAATCCGTTTTTTTGATGACTTAATGTTTTTTTCATTTGATTCCCAATTATTATTAGTTTTTTCCCTTTCCCCCTACATCATAATTTTCCATTTATATTATATAATTCTTTAATTCTACACATGTTACAGGTTACAGCACGTATTACACGAAGTTTGACAACACAATACACTATATTTTGTTTCATTTTAGTTTTTCACAGATTAGGGTTGAAACCGACTGGCGGTGTTCAATAATTGCCAAAGCGAATCCATATAATTCAATATAATTTTTCTCTAATTTTTGGAAACATATAATATATAGATTGTATATTGTATAGATACATAAAGAGGTTATTTCTGGACTAGCCAGAGACTTTTTCTTTACACTATGTGTACATATTTTCTTCCGTATATAAGCGTCGCCTCTGTTTTTGCACAAAATATCCTTACGTAACGAAAAAACTCAAGTTAACAGTACAATAAACGAGAGTAAAAAAAAGACGTCACTTTTTACTACGCACACCTATAATATAGTTACATTAAATATACATGTGGCTAAATCATACAATTCTGTGCCGTTGTACGTATATAGTAAAAAATGGACGATCAAAATGACCAAAATACTGTTGCGTAATACTTATACATAATTAAATCAAAAAGGAAAACAATGTTACCGTTATGTGTAAGTTGTATATTATGACGTAAATAGTAAATACTTATAATACATGTGGTAATTAATTAATATTTAATACATTGGTGTTTTCAATGAGCTGGTAAACTGTGTATTGTGTATGTTTTAGGTTTTAGCGTTTAGCATTTTTCATACACATAACACATACATATTAAATATTGAAACGTTCTTTTTTCTTGCTATGCATATTAAGTACATGTAATATTTTATATTGGTTTCATATGCCTTTTTTTTTTTTTAAGTTTCTATAACTATATAGTTTACCCCATGAGGAAATACTGAAAGTTATAAATTTTGAAATGAGAGGAAGAGATCAGTTGTCAGCCATTATTTTTCAGTTTTCAGTACTTTTAAACATATTTAGTCCTATGTAAGATTTAAGAGTTGTCAGTTGTCAGTTTCATGTGTGTAGTGTGTACACATATTCAATATTAAATGATAGTAAATATATTATATACTTAGCATGTTTTTTATTTTTAATTTGATGAATAAATGAATGAATGTTTTGATTAAAACTGCGACCTTTATCTGTATTTAGTATTTACTATAGTGCTACCTCTTTTGTCTCTCTATTCTACTGTATGTATAATAAATATATCATGCTTTTTTTTGTATATATGTAGTCAAAATTTTGATTGAATGTTTTGGAGGTGATAGGTTTCATATGATATTGTTGTAGACATATTTTTTGTTCATATATGTAAATCATATAAAACATAATACATGGCAATATAATTAATTTTTTGTTGTAGAATATTATTATGTATATTTATACTGTATATACGCTTTATACTTTATATTTACGTACAAGCAAACTTTTCCATTCTACTTTAAGCAACTATACATATTTGTATGTATGTATGTATTTTATACGTGGATAATACAAATATATAGACTTTTTGTGTTAGTTAGTATTTTTTTTCAAACTACATTTTTGTTTATACATTATATATATATATATATATATATAGTTTCAGTAATCCTTGATTGCTTACTGATTTACTGATCACTGCTCACTCACGCATAGATATATTATATAAGTTCTAATCAGTATAATGTATGTATATATATTTATATGATTGCATCGGTAGATATAATATGTATATGTGGATGTTTGTATATTTGTAGTATGTATGGATGTATGAATATATATGTGCTAAAAATATAAAGAGAATACATAGCATTTTTTTTCATGACTATTTTGCACATGTACATGTTTTTAGTACATAATAAAACATAGCCTTTTGCATTACTGATTTGTTGTTAGAAATTAAGTTTCAAGTAAAAGTTGAGATATATGTATATATATATATATTTATATGTTCCTGCATGTGTTTACATATTTGTTGTAATCATTATATAGCTTTCTAGAATTATTATAGGTTTTTAGTCTCAGATATCCAGTGACTGTTTCTTTCAAAGAGCAGAACAATTTTAGATATTTTTTTAAAAAGAGAGATTATAGAAGTTCACAGTTGTTTCCTTTTATATAATATGCACAGCTTTTTTTCTTTTTTTCACATCTAGATATATATTTTTTTCATGTATATAATATGCAGATATTGTAGGTTAAATTTAGTTATTTTACGTCTATATACTTATGTGGATTTTCTGCATCTACAGATTTCTTTGTTTATTATTATTATTAATTATTATGAGTGATATATAATGGCTATATTTTATTCATATCCTCATATACCTATACACATAATGTTGTTATGATCTGCAACTCTAAACTCTAAAACACATGTAATATAATTGTATATATTTTATTCATCTACAACTAGTAAGGTACGACACATATAAATTTAATGCGAAGTTTGCAACAATTGGTGTATGTATTTTTAATTTTTATATTTATTTATACATTTACATATGCATATATATACATATTTTATTTGTAAAGCTGAAAGCTGAAAGATTTGTCCTTACACATATACTTTTTTTACCCTTATGCCTAGAGATATTTTCACTTCAGCATTAAACAAGATTTAAATGCAAGTAGGTATAATTTGATACATGTACCGCAAAATGCTTTCTCATATATGTATATATATATTTTGTTAGTTATTCTAGACTCTATAGAGACAATTACTTGGCGTATGCAGTATGCAATTATACATAATACATACCCGTGGATAGTGGGTAGGAGGAACATGAGAAACACACTACTCTCTCATATCGCTCCATGTATTGTTTCTTTGTTGGCTTTTTTATCAAAACTTTCTTAAATCGTAAGAGTACACATTAACTTGATTATTCATGTTTGTATAATGTAGCAACTAATTTGAATTAATAAATTAGGATGGTATAACCATATTTTCAGTTGCTAGTGTATAATTGTTTCAGCCTTCACTATCACCTAGAGACTTATGCATCATTTATATCATGTATTATTTTAAATGTATTTATATAAAAAGCATAAAGTCACCAGCTAAAATGACAAATGACTACATAATGAATAATGAATAATGACACACAACAGTTGTCATAAAAAAACATCCATCTCATTGTAAACTGTAAACTGTTCCAAACTAGAAACTTAAATATATATCTATATGTTTTTTTCCCTTTTGATAAAAAATGATACATATATCTATAAGTACACGAACTCTAAAACTAGCTTTCTTCCGACTTTGTACAATCGTTGTTATTCTAGATTCTAGCTTCTAGACTCTAGACAAATAAAGTCAAACTTTTGTCTCGGGTAAGAAAAAGAGAAGAGAAACTAATAAACATATTATATTATTCTAGAGCCTGGAGACAGGGAAAGAGGAAAACTCTAGAAGACAGAGAAAAGATATAGATTGACATAATAATATGTACAGCAGTTGTAAGAGTACAAGGAGAAAGTTTCAAAATGTATCATCATGTATTACGTAATGTATATTATATCTTTAGGTATTATAATATCCACTTACGAAACTTTTGTTTTACTGTATATTATATATATTATTTACCTTTGTTGTTCTTTTACCCTCTATAGAAATATATTTATATTATCATTTATATTATATTTTAGTTTACTCTTATCATTCATCTATCTACCTATATCCTATATCTAAGCTATCATATTAAAACGTAATGATAATAAGAATAAATAATTTGTATAGCATCATACTATGATGCTTAATCATATTATAGAACTAAGAATAAAGTATATATGTAAGTACTCGTAAAAGCTACATATAACTATATGTATATCATATATATGTATGTATAATAGATAATTTGATAACAACCTTAAATCTCAGCAGAATGTGTTCCAGCATTCAATGTGATTGATTGATGTATGTACTCTGTACAATATGATGATTTGTTTGTTTGCCTTTTCCCTTTTTTTGTAGGTATGTATGTATGTATGTATAATAGCATTATTATTTCATAACGATAATAATATAATATATAGGTATTATATATCGTGTTTCAGTTTTCTCGCACTGTTCTTCCTCTTTTTCTTCTTCTACATCTTACATATACTTCTTACACATTATTTTTATTTATTTTACTTATGTTTGCATGATTTGTCATTTTTGTAATTATATAGAGGTGGATCTAGCATCTACATTCTACATGTATGATTTAGGATCTACTCATATAGCATATATGATGATGCATTATAAATATATAGATAGATATATATAGATTTTTTTTATATACAGGATGTAAAAAGTAGTAAGCCCTTTTTGCTTTTTTTTCTTGATTGAAATGCTTAGAAAAGAAGGAACGAACGAAAGAAAAAGAAAGTTTTTAGAATATTATTAGTAGTGTGGTGATAAACTGATTTTTGTGTTTTGTGATTTTTTTTTATCCGCTAGTAAGTTCGATGTTCGATTTAATCAATATATTTTGTGGCTTGTTTGGGATCAGGATTATTAATTAATAATTATTAATTATATTAGCATTGGAATTTCTATAACTCATTTTTGTTTCGTCTCATGTATAAGGTCAAGTAAAATTTCTCTATTTTTGACTTTTTCAAACTACAACTCTTTGATTATACTGATTAGTGATTAGTTTTTACTGATATAAAGTTTTTTGTTTAGCTTATTTTTGTATGCATGTATATATGTAGTATGTATATATTTCTGTAGAATAAAGATATTTTTTTTTATCTTATTCTATCTAGAATCTAGATCCACTCTCATATTTTGAATTCATCACAATTAAAAGTCTTTGTCTATGTATGTACATGTATAAAGTTCTGTATATATTTTGGAGTATGTATTGATATATTTTTAAAATATTACATATAACATATTACATGTACACATGTAATATTATATGTATGTAGTAGCTGCCTCTAATATATTGCTCAACTATTTATAACGTTTGACTCCAGTTTTTTCATGTTATGTATTATGTATATTATTTTACACTGTAAAACTGAATTATCGCTTGCGGTACGGTTGTATATGTATTATGTATTTAAGTATCTAGTACCTACGTACTACGTAGTATACTTCAGTATAGTTAGTAGTTACGATACAACTATATACTCTTTTTATATATTATATATATATGTATTTCGTATGTATTAAATCTAAACAAGCAGTAGCTTTTTATTTCTCCATCTCATTGTCGTTTTCGCTCTCCACCACATATTTTTATTATGACAATTGACAATTCATATAGATATTGTTCATCATAGTTTTCATCTTCTGCGTGTAGATAGTAGATATAGTTGATAGTTGGTAGATGTAGATGTTTTGGACTTTGTATTTTTATTTTTTTTTGAATTTTCAATGATAAAAAAAATAGTTGTTGACATTATACATTATACAATAGTACGGATATGAACTAAAGCAATACATAGCTGAATTTGAAAGTTATATATTTCTTTGTTTCTGAAGTTATTCAATTTCCTTCTGATTCACAAATTTGTCCTTTTTCATTTACGCTATATACATTTTTAACCTGTAATCAAAAAGTCATACGAAATTAGTTTATTAGCATAGCTCAAAATTTGAAAGTTTAATGGTGAAATAACAGAAATGAGAATAGAAAATTGGGACTAACCAGTGTTCATTTTCCTGCTGAATCACTATTTTCTTTCGTTTTCAGTAGTTTATCTGTTTGTAAATAGTAAAACATAGTTGTTGAAATGAAATCGGGAAATATGAGTCAGTCCAAATTATCAAATTACTATAGGATAAAAATACATATCACAAGTTTTTCACTTACCATATAATTAAATTCATTTGTAGTTGTTTTACTTCAGTAGTTTACCTAAAATAAAAATTGAAATAGTTAGTAATATTTGAGAAAGGCACAATTTCATTAGAAATATTTTTAGTTTTGAGACGTACAAAATAAATACACAAAACTGCATGATTGTTTTAGAAACAATTCTGTCATTTGAAAAAACTGATTGAAAGATGAAAATCTCCTTACCCGCACGCTCATTAGCAACTTGGATACGAACTTCGTTGGATTCAGCTTTTCTGTTAATACGATCAAGTTGTCTGTTCTGCGTCTCTATCTCACCACCCATGTCAATTGCCATGTTCCTAAATAACGGAAGATTAAAATTAGTTTATTATCAAACTGCCACCATCTTGATTCTCAGAACTTTTTTCATATATTAAATACATGTGTATTTGAGTAATTCTGTATTTTATTTTTACCTGAGATTGCCCACCTACAAAAAGAAAGAAGAGCAAGAAGAAAAAAGAACATTAGGCACAAGTGTAAATCTACTTTTTTTATTGTAAATTGTAAATAAAAACAACTATGTACTGTACATTTTATTTATACGTAGCTTTTAAAACATGAAAACAGCTCAAGTGTTTCTTTAACTTATAACGTATAAAGTATAAATAAGCAAAAACTAAATAAACGTACCATGGTTGAAACTTGAGACATATTGTTCTCCATCTCGTCTTCTCGGGCATCATTTGTGATTCTGAAAGAAGGGAAAGAAAGAAAGAAAGAATTTTAAACATCTGTGTTTTGAATCTTAAGTCGGAAGTACATATCACATATATACGTATGTACTGTGTGTACTATGTATATTTTTTATTGCTTTCGTTTTTCAAACACACTGCTTACTTTCCAATGTAACCTCCGTAAGAAACCATTCCGTTGTCCATCACTCTTTGAGGCTGATTATTTACTACTTTTCCATCATCATTTCCTTTCCAAGTACTTGCATCTTCTTTGAAATCAGAGGATCTGTACAAAATAAATCAAAACAATGCAATCTCATGTATAATTTACATTGTGATTTCTGATAAAAGTTGGTGGCTACTTTTTTCTGTAAATGTATTTTTACTTGTTATTTTGAATTTTGAATTCATTCCGTAGGAAAGAAATTATCAACTAATCTTTTGACAAAACTTTGGATTATTTATCAATTGTTTATTTACACTCTGTGTTCTGTTTTAATATAGAATTCAGAATGAATGTAAATAGTAAATAATATTATGGATACAGGCTTTGTTTTCAAGCTTATAGTAAACAAGTTGTTGCGATACTTTGTTTTCTGTTACTGGATAATAGATAATAGTTGTAATGTTTGTGTTTCTTATTCCTTCACAGGACATCCGACGCTCAAAGAGCATAACGCATAAAATAAAGCATAATATTATAGCACAGAATATATAGTTTACAAAGTTAAAATCCTGAATGAGAATACATTTTGTTTATGAAATCATCATGACGGATCACGGAAGTACGTTGCACAAAATCTGTACTAAATATTTTGCTTTGTCTTTTTTTTGTTGCACATCAAAAGTCAAAAGTGACCTTGATGTATGCATGCAGTTTTAAGTTTTACAAATAAAAAGGAAAACTACTGTAGTTTGGAATAACAAACTTACTTGTTACACGGTAATACACAGAGACCACAACATTTCTCCATTCCTTCCAAATTTTTCTCAGCTTCTCGCATATCTTCGTTGATCTGAATCATCCCTTGCTCAATGTGGTCTAGTTGTTCTGTAAGTCAAAATTATGAAACAACTTTGTGATTTTGTACTTGTACATTTTGAATTTTGTATTTTGTACACGGATTATGAAATATTAAGACATGTAAGGATTATGAAAGAGGAAAATGTCCATTTCAAAAATAAAATTATGCATTTATATAACATTTGATAATCATTTGACATTTGGGATTTGAAATTTAAAATTTTAATATGATGGACATATGTAAATTGAATTTTAAATTAATATTTTCCACGAGGCTATTTACTAGCAAAATTGCATAATACGTAAGACATAATACATACCTCCCTGGTCGTCGAGGGCAACTAGTGTTCTGATTCCGGCCTCTTTGCTCTATAATAAATAGAAAAAAATAGAAAGAAATGTAAATGCAAGTATCATTTTTGGTCATTTATCATGAATAAAATATGAATGAACTTTCTTTTTTCTTTCTTGAACTACATAATACATCAAATATTTTTACATATGCATAGTTCATAAAAATGTAACGTTGTAGAAAATAAATTCAAAATTCAAAACTTAAAACCGTCTCCGCTATTTACTTTAAACTATTCACTGGAATTGAATTGCTATAATCAATAATAATTATTTTAAAAGCCAGGGTAAAGAAACTTTTGAAAACTCACCTCTTCACAAAGGGCCATCATTCTCCTCGTCGACTCGAGGGACTACACATTTTACATAAAAAAGTCATAAGCGTCATTAGAAATATTGATCCCCGTTTACCGCATACCATTTGCAGCTTTAACATATTTAATATTTATATTTTACATACATTTCATAACATTGGAATTGGATTGAACGGAATTTAAAGTTACTGTACCAGTCGTTGTGCATTCATAAAACATTTGATACTTGATGTTCCGGTGAATAGACCTTTGGGCTTAGAGTTTAAATGAGATTCCCATTTCATTTTCAATACGAAATGAATTAAATGACCATCAAGTGGTCTTTCATTAGGTGTCTCTAGTCTCTAGTATTTTACATCATTTATTAACCCATATCATTTAAGAGCAGATGATAATATGTCAAGGGGGATTAGGATTAGGTTTTTAGATTACCATGCTCTAGATTCTAGATTCTAGATGTTCCATTGACTAAAATCCCAGGACAGTGGAAAGGGAATGCAAAAATTCAGCGTCAATCGTGCATATATACTTTCTACACAAAAGAATATTCGTTATTTGACGTTTGTAGTTTTGGTTAATTGTAAACAAGTGTCTGGACTCTCTTTACTCTTTACTCATTCAATTACCAATTACACTTACTTTTTGACTCGCTTTAGTACCGTTTTATTTTTATGACTACTTTCTCTGCTCCTTATTATTCATACCCTTGTAAAGTCGACACTCAATATTGTAGCATTAGCATATACAGATGTTATATACAGATGGCAGAATTTATAAAAGTATTAAAACCTCCCATTGAAGAAACCTTCTCTTCTCTCTATTCTATATTGTGTATTATGTTTTCTGTATTCAGTATCACAGATCATTGTCATTGTTCCTTTTCTCGCCAATTTTCACCAACTTGCATTTAAAGCTCAAAGGATTTCCTTTTACGAGATTCCTCATAACAGAGATCATTTTCATTTTGATGAAAGAAAAATCCTTTGTTTTTACTTTTTACCCAAATCGGACATTTGCTGAATCATGAATCCGAGTTTGGCATTTGAATCGTGTTAAAACTTAGAATAAAGATATCAATAAAAGAACTGTTTTCTACTGTAAGAAAATGGAAAACAATCTCTTTAAAAAAAAGATAAAGAGAAAGAAAAACACCATGATGTATCTTTATTTTG
>JABASP010000656.1:0-44854 GCA_019776565.1 Sminthurinus signatus
TCTTTTTCTTCTTTCCTCATACAAGAAACTTCAATGTTCAGTGTTCAATGTTCAAGTTTCAAGTTTGATGTGAAAGCAGAAAACATTGGAATTTTGTGGGAGAGTTTCTGGAGAAACGGGAGAAAAAAAAGGAGAAAATGAGATCATTGAGTTTGAAGATCATTTGTATTTGTATTTGGTTGTAGTTGTGAGTGAGATCATGTTATTATGTTGATGTTGATGTTGATATTGGTTTGGAATTTGCAAGTTGATGGTCTTCTACGTTTTACTTGTACAGTATACTTGTAATATTTTTCTTGATGTTTCTGGGTTATTTTTGTTGTCGATAAGGATTTGGAGCTGGAGCTGGAGCTGGAAATAATGTACAATGTATAATACAAAAGTAGTTGTAATAAATGGAGTTCGATGCACAACTTGTACACAAAATAAACTCAATTTGGGCATGTAGTATGTAGTTTGTAGTTACCACAACAGACAATAGGACAGCATGATACATGATACATAATACATGCTCATTTCAAGTATGTAAATCAGTACCTGTTTCTGGTTTCCACTACACTAGAAAAATATCACTCTATAGCTTTTGATAATTTAATTTGATGTGATCACTTGGAAGACCAAGCTTCAAAACTACTGTTTTTTTCTGGTATCAGAAAAATATCGGAAAATATCGGATTGGAATACCAGTAGCTGCACATTGTACATTGTACATGACTGCTTCGGAATATCGTGTAGTATTGTGTATTATGGAGTAGAAAAATCTGAGGAAATGCCGCATTTTCTGCCTAATGTAATCAATGTTATTTCTTTGTCGTCCTTTTCATCTTTCCATTTTGTTGTTGTATGTGAGTAGAAAGAAGAAGGCTTGTGGTAAAAAGAAAAGAAAGCAAAGCAAACTCAATATCATCTGTGTATTGAAATAACAATATCAATTCTGCACGTTTTCCCATCCGCAGAAAAAATTGCCTAGTCTAAAGTCTAAAGTCTAAAGTCTAATGTTTCTCCCGATTCTGCATACAAAAGTAGAGAAGAGTACAAGTACGATAAAAAATACCATGATAGCTCAAGATTCAAGATTCAAGACTCAAGACTCAAGACTCAATACAAGATGAGAAACTCAACTCAACTCAGAAAAATAAGACAAGGCAATTCTTCTTTCTCCAAAGAGATTTCCTTGTCTTCAGTCTTCAACTTGAGCCACGAGCCAAGAGCCAGGAATCAAGATAAAAGTAAAAGTAAAAGAGAGAGGGAGAAAGTATAGTGAAACTTCACGGATGTACAATGTACAATGTACATTGTGCATGTAAAATATGTGTATGAAGCGTCCACAAGTAATAAAAGTAAGACGATGTATTCTAGAATCTAGACTCTAGACTCAAGAAGAGCAATTTAAAAGAGATTTTATTACCATTCACCAACTATTAAATACAATGGATTGAGAAAAAAAGGATAATAAAGAAGAGTTTAGAAGATTTTTCTCCTTGGATTTCTTTTGAGCTTTTTTACATAGTTTTCCTACTACTTTTCTAGTTTTCTTGCTTGAAAAGTAGAAAATCCCTGTTACACAAAACACAAAACACAAAGCATTACATCCTTTCACCACAATCCAATTTACAATGTACAATTCAACATGACTACAAATATAATTTAAATAAGATGCTTCTCATCCTCTCTGTACAGATGCGAATTATGAGAATGTAATTTAATTTGCAACCTTGTTGATAAATGATAAAAATTGATGGTTGGTTTAATACTGTTGAAAAGCTTGAATTTGTTTGTCAGTGAAAAGTCAGGGCTTGCCCTTGAAAAATTAATACATGTTTTAAAGGATTGATTTGAAAGTCAAGGTGAAAGTGAACCTCCGCGTCTGCATTGATATCGATTTGGTGGAACGTTCAATGCTCAACACTCAATACTCAATACTCAATGTTCAATTCTCAATACAAATGACATATCCTTTTCGTTATCGTTGTCGTTTTTCTTTATCGTCGGCAGTCTCAATTGGTATACATTTGTACATGAGCCTGGTTCTGCTTCTGAATGCTGGTTGTGGTTTGAAATGTCAGCGTGAATTTGTCAAGGCGGGATTGAAATTTTGGATCCATGCGGTAGATAAAAATGCCTTTTAGCCAATTTTATAAATGGGATTTTGATGTTTTCTCTATCTCATCTAGAAAAAGGAGAGAAAAGCACTTTTCTCCTTTCTCTCTTTCTTTCTTTCTTTTGCTCTGCCTTTTTTTCTTCTTCTTTTTTCCCTTTTTCCTTCCTTGTTCCTTCCACCGCATCTCACAAGTACAAGTACAAAGTACGAGCTACAAAGTACAACTGCATTGACGTAAACTGCATATCTGATACACCCTAAAAGAGCCTAAAAGGTCCATACAGAGAAGATGGAAATATCTATGCAGTGGTTGATGACTGCATAGACATTTGCTTTCTCAGAGTTCTCAGAGTTGCAAGTTATTGGAGCTGATGCATTCCATTTTACTGCTAAACTTGAAAACTGGGAACTGAGAACTTTCACTCAACTCCTCACTCCTCCTTTCTCCTTTCTCGTTATTTCATATTACATATTACAAGCAAGATGTAAGATACAAATGCAAGATGCAGATCCTATTCCAACATCAATGCAACACGCCACAAGGATACTTTTGCAACTTGCAACTTGAGAAACTTGAATCTTGAATCTTGAGTCTTGAATCTTGAATCAAGAGTCTTGATAAGAATCTTCTTGAACCTTTTTAAAATGTTTTTGGATTCTTCCACTGGTTCTCAATTTCCAAACCGACCCAACACAACCTTTTGAATTCTGCATCTAGATTTGAATCTCCTTTTCCTCCTCAGTTCCAAGTTCAAATTCTTTGTATAAAAAGCTTGTGCTGCATCTGGCACAGGATTGTTGAGGTTGTTTTACAATGTGAAATGTGCAATGTATTACAATAGCCTTTTCCACAGCTTTGTATCGAGAGTTGAAATTCAAATTCAAATTCAAAATCAATGTCGAGTGAGTGTATCAAAAAGAGCATCTTTTCTTATTTTTGCCGACAAGAAAAATTCATCTGCTTCTGATTCTGATTGAATTAGGAATGTGGATAAATTACCCCTTCTTGACTCACGGTCCCTGTTTACTGTTTATGCTTTATAGTTTATAGTGTCAAGTTATAAGAAGCTGTAATCAGTCTACTTCTCATTTTATCAGTTCTCAACTCTACGTGGCTCTCTCATTTGGCTTTAAATGAAAGAAAACCCAAACCATTGAGGATTGAGGATTCTATCGTGTGTCGTATTTGAAACGAGCTAAAGCTAAAGGTTGCGGTTTTCCTCATTCCCATTGCCATTGCCATTCCCACTCTCGCTTCCTCATTTCCTCATTCACAACTTGTTACAAAAGGTACACAACCTCAAATATGAATACGAATATGAAGTAATGTAGAACACTATAAAAATAAATTCTCCGTAGAAGTTGACTCTGTACTAAAAGTCAACGGTGGGTGATTATGCATATCGCATATCACAAGTGTTAGAATGTTGGAATGTTGGAATATTCGATTATTGAATATTTGAATACATTAGTGAGTACAGAGAAGAAGGAGAGTTCATTATTACCTAATAATAACTGATAACTGTAGTAAAAAGCAATGTGGATGTCTATGTGGATGAAGAAAGTAGATTAACTATTAGCCATGATATTTAAAAGGTAGAGGCTCTGCTTGTGGCAACCCTCCGTCTGTTTTACATCATATAGCTTTTCAAACACTGTGTTTAATCATGAGCTATGAATCCCTGTAATGAACTTGTAACTTGTTTCATATCAACTAAGCAACAATAAAAACAACAACGACTACAATTTTTTCCCCTTTTCAAACCAAAACGCCACACTCTCAGGTTTATACATTTCCATAAGATTCTGCTTCCTTGTGCAAAAAAGTACATTGTTCATTATGTCGGAATTTAAAGGGAAAGAAAGCCATGGTTTTTCCTTTCTCTTTTTTGACAATGGCTTTATTTAACTTTCCTCATTTAAACTCAATTCAACTCAACCCAATTCAAATCGAGTCGAGTTGACTCTAGTCGAGTCGAGTCAATAAAAAGTTGGATAGAAAAATGCACTTTAATTGTTGGTTGCGCCTCAAGTCTCAAGTCTCAAGTAACTACATTCAGTATTCAGTCTTTTTCAATTCCATTACATAGATTGTACAGACATGTGTGCACTGTGTAATTCGATGATTATACGATTAGCTAGAGCAGTCAGCGGCAGTCCTTTAGCTATTTTCATCCAGTCCTCCTCTCTCAAAATCCATCCAAAAGAATTCTGATACGCTTCGGCTTGGTCTGGTCTGGTCTGGTCTGGTCTGGTCGATTTTCAGCAGAATAGAAAAGAGAGAATAGAAAAGAGAAGAGAGTCAAGTACAAGAGAAAGAGAATTCCTCATGATTCTTTCTTGGTTTCAATTTCAATGGGGAAAATTCATGGAGGCCAATACAATATCCACGATACAATACAATATACAGTATACAGCCTTCGGTTTTCTGCCTTTACTTTATATAATTGAGCAGCCCGTGCATCTATGCACACATGTAACGTAGTGCACACTGCACACTTTATACAATACATGCGTGCTGCATGCGTAAAGAAATACGCACTGCAACTCAACCTTTTGTTCATATCCTTGTGTATTGTGTATTGTATCGGTAGTTTAGGCTAGTTTAGGCTCAATTCATACAAAAAAGAGACCACAGCTACATTTATTTATCTCGCTTTTCCCCTTTTCTCTGCATTCTGCATTCTGCATTCTGCATTGTACACTGTACACTGTAGATTCTGGACTCTTGACTGGATACTGTGGATTCTGGTTTCTAGATTCGAGATGTTGAAGTGAATGTTGCATGTGTAGTGTACATTCAATAAAATTCCAGAGTGAAGGAAAGAGAGAGAAAGAGAGAAAAGGAGAGAGAAGGTCCGCATAAATAGACTTGTTTCCTGGACTATCATTCCAACTTGAGCAGCTAAAAACCCATATAATATTTCTTTGGTTTGCCGCAATGCCTGTATAAACTCTCTATTCTCTTTTGTAAACAAAACAAAACTCCACACTCACCACTCACCACTTAACCTTCAACGTTCAGCGTCAACACTCTATACAAAATGTACATGATACAAAATAGCATACAGAATGGAAAGCAAAACAGATTTTGTTCTTAAAGCAAGAAGTATAGAACGCAAATCCGTATTGAGTATTGACAAAATTACTGTTAGTACAAAACTAACAGTAATCTGTAAAGTTGATTCAAAACCTTGAAAATTTAAAAATCAAGCCAAAAGCCAGACGCTCCTTAGTAGGAAAAAGTAAAATAATGTGTAATTCGAGAAGAATAGAATTGTGATTATAGATTATAGATAAATTGGTTTCAAATCAGGATCTTTGTAAAATCAAAATCACCATGGAATTAATGTCTCCACGTCAAAATTATTTAGAATCTAGAATCTACAGAGTAAAAAATCCATGAATAATGAATGCCTACAATCTACAACACACAAGAGCTGGAGAGGCCGTTGGAGAGAGGGAAAGTCAAGGTTATTTTTGTTTTTATTGTCATATGTAGATGCATATTTTATACATTAGTTTGGTTTTGGTTTTAGTATTCAGAAGCAGTTGCGTAGATTGTAGATTGTACAGTGTACAGTTGTACAGTATAAAGTTTGGTTTGTTGTGCCTCCTCTTCGGCTCTTTTCTGCAGCAGCTCTTGTAATATATATGTTGTATAAATGCATGATATTATACAATATATGTTGGATGTTGGATAGAGCAGTTGAAAGTTGAGCTGAAAAAGCCATTTTCTCTTTCGCCGTGAAATGTGGAGAGCTTTGTTGTAAATCCGGTTGATATTTATCTTTCCGTAGCCTAAAGGGTGTCATCGCGACTTGACTGACTGACTCGACTCAACTTGACTGTGCACTCTCCAAACATATGCAATACAGAAATGCACGCTTACATAAATGTTATACCTCTACAATCTACAATCTATGTAAATATCATGTATCATGCACACGCGTTGATGCTCACTGAACACTGAACATTCAACGTTGAACATGTTTTAGTAGCTTCTTTTAAATATTGCTACTCCATACTCCATACGCACAATTTGAGCATAAAGAAGAAAGGTATGCTTCGTTTGTTGAATTTTCTTATGGTTCTTCTTCTTATTTTTGTTCTTCTTGGGCTTGGGCTGGATCTTTCTTCCCCTATTTTATTATAAATAGGTGTATTTTATACTCGTGAAATCCTAGTTGTGATTCCAAGTTGAGCCCCCTCTCTCTCTCTTTCTCTCTCGTCCCCTCTTTCGCTTGAGCTTTGGCTCAGAGATCCTTTTGCTAGAACCTCGATACAGTTGTATCCAAAATGTAAACCATCTCTGCGTTGTATCTGGATTTTGGTGAATTTGAGATTTGAGATCCAGGATTGTGCCACCCTGGCAAAAAGAAGAAAAAGAGAGAGGTAAACGTCAATTCATCTATACGCGATAAAGGATACAGGATTGTTTCCCTGGTCAAGCACCCAACATCCGTATAAACCGTGCAGTAGAAAACACAGAGTACAGTTAAATCGACCAGAGGGATTTATATGCAAGTGGTGCAAGGGATGCTCATAACGGAGCTTATGATATCTATAGAAACTCAAAGTCCAAATCCTACTTTTTCCCTTGGACAAAAGTCCAATTATCTCTACTGATGCTCACTATGTTCAGTAATTCTGCTCTATCTTCTGTATCGGTGGGCTGTACATTTTGTATCATGGAACTATGGAATGTAAAAACAGTAAAATATACAGGAAAAGGTGTAACATCTCTTTATCGGCATCAAGTATCAAGTTTCAAATCAAATTTACCATGCATAAATTGTATCTGTAACCTGTATTGTAGCAAAGCTTCATGTGTAAAGCTGACTTTTAGACAATACAAGCAAAAAAACAAGAGTTAGAGCATTACAAATGTATGATTTTTTTGTCATTTTCAATCTGATTCTCTTTTTTATATCCATCTTAAACTCTGCTATTGTTGCTGTAGTTGTTTTAGTTTCTGGTGCTCAGAATGTCATGTAGTCATGTACTCAACTAATTTATGAAGCGTGAAATTTTAATTGGCACGCCGGGATATTGAATATTTGGATGTTGAGCTCAAGTACCTACAAACTACAACTTAAATTTACAATACACCATAAGATAGAAAATACAAAAACCTTCATTTCATTTTTCACGAGTGTTGAGGCTCAACCTACAACCTACATAAGAGATTCAAGACATAATTCGTAATTTGTTTATCCATTTAAGTTGTGGGAGTTTTTCTTCCTACTTTTATTTGCTGTCTCTGCTATTGTCACTTTGACTTGAAATAAACGCACAAAAAGAAAACTCGTTTTTTTATGATGTTCATCTGAGCAATAAAACCATTTTCACAAGAACAACATCAGCAACAACAACTAAACCTCATTATATTTTCAACAGTCTTCATTTAAACGGCCAACAAATTACGCAATGTTACTGAAATCTACAGAAAACCTCTGTAAACGAATGTCATAAAAACGTCATCTTAAGAGATATTGTTATCAAAAGTAACTCTAATTTTCAGTCTGTCGCAAAAAAGCATTAAGTGAGACAGTTGAGGATTTGTTTTTAGTTGTGCTTTATCACAAGTTGTATAGAATAGTGAGTATTTGATTAATTACTGTAGATCGTATAAGACAAAACTCAGAAAATAAATTGGTTTAATTGAGGAGCTCTGCACATTCTAAATTCCTTCGTGAATGTAATTACTCAAAGTATTCATGTAAATATATCTGTTGTATAATCAGGACGGGAAAATGAATGGAAACCCGAAACCGAAAACGCAAAAGATTGAAACTGATAGCTATTAACAGTTTTAAAAGAGAGGATATTCCCTTCTGTCCTTTTTGGATGCCGATAAAAAATACAAAGAGTAAAAAACTATAAAAAGTGTGTGTACTATGACAAGAAAAAAAGAATGAATGAATGAATGAGAAAAGAAGTGGAAACGGGAAGGAAGTACATTTCAAGTTTAAAGTTTTGAATTTAGAGCTTTGAGCTTTGAGTTGTGAGCTTTGGAGTGTGGAGCTTGGAGTTTGAAGGAAATAGAGAATCCACGATCCACAATCCGCAATCCACCCTCTCAATATAATGAATGAACGGCTTTGAAAGATAAACATAAATATTTGTGCAAGGATTTACGGAGGAGTAAAAACAAAGCATAAATTTCAACCGCAGATTCATTTCCCTTCTGTTTTTCAGCCTCTTCTCTCTTCTCAGATTCTGTATTCTTTCAACATTTAACTCTTTTTTCCGTACTCTTCCACCAGCATAAAGTATAAAGTATCAGTATCAGCAAGTGATGTACATGTGAGTGTGGATCCAGAAGAACGAGTATGAAAGGAAATCCAAATCCAAGGCGACGACAGGCCGAAGCACATAACTTTTATGTACACACCGTAGTAGAAAATACAGGCAAATGCACACTGTACAGTGTACACTTTGTGCATTCGTATGTACATTAAATAGACTTTGGGAAAAAATGACAAGTGAAGACACACACATGAGAACATGAGGACAAGGCAACTGTTGACACTTTTTAGTTCTCTCTTACAATTACAATAATACAACAGACAACACTTGACTATTCACCATTCACTGTACATGTAGTTCATGTTATTTACTTTCCTTGACTTGACTGAGCTTTGAGCTGAACTTGAATTTCTGATTCTATTTTTTGTTATTTTTTTCTACGGTTTCTACGGTCTACAAGTTCACAGTACTTGTGTAAAGAGCAGAGTGTTCAATAAGGTTCTTTAGAAAAGTAACATAAGTTTAAATTGGGACGACTAAACAAAGTCACCTTGCAAAAAATTTAAAACTTATCCCTTTTCTTTCATCGGAGATTGTAGAGATCTTCCTCTTTTTTTGGCTCTTTAAAAGCTCAACTGAAAAAATGTCGCTGTTATTATCCATGTTCAAATCTTTTCTTTTAATCGATATGACAAACCTTTATACATTTAGCTGTTCATTTCTGTGAAAAATGGACAAGAATAAATACATTCCTTGTTTTTTGTTTTCTATCAATCACAAACAAAAAATATTAAAAATTTATGCACATTTTGTACATTGTACATTGTACGAAAGAGTAATGGTCAAGTATAAAAGTAGAGAGGAGGTTGGAGGATGGACCCAAAAGGGTTTCAATATTTTATTGGTAGTCAAAATCTCTACTCTCTTTTCCAGATTCCAGATTCTAGAATAGCCTCAAGTCTCGAGTCAAAAATACGATACATATGAGAACTAGGGGAAAGAGTACAACTTACAACTTGGAACTTTAAACATAGAGATATCTTGCAAACGTATCATAGGCCATAACCTCATGTTCCGCGTTTACAGAATGTAGACGGAGGGCGAGTGTAGTTTATATTTTGGGCAGAACATGGACAGATTTAGCTTTGGCTCTGTCTCTGGCTTTGGTTTGGTTTTGGATTTAGAAAAGAGGGGGTAGGCAGAAAAGGCAGAAGAAAAGTCTAGTCCCTGAGGAGCAATAAGGCTGATGATAGATATGAAAAAACATATGCTTGGTTAGTGGTTAGAAAATCAAAATTTATTTTAACGACGATGCTCCGCTCATAGCTTTATCGTTGTCTTTATTTTTATTTTCCCTCACGGACGAGCCGTACACAAGTATCTGTAATCTGTAGAGAAACACTACACGACACAACAACCTAAAGCGGTAAAAAGTGGTACATGACATGAAAAACCATTTACAATTTCTCCTAATGCTCCCGCTATTTAGAGTTTACAGCCAACCAGAGTCACAGAATCAAGAGAGTCAAGAGAGTCAACCAAAACTATTTAAATTTAATATAGGCTTAAATGCTTATCTACATATAAATGTAAAATCTATTTTATATTTTCTAAGCAAAATCAAAGTTAATATGAATGAAAACGGAAGGAACAAAAAGAAAGAAATAATGTATTAAAAAGTAAAAGAAAACTAATAAAAATGGTTTGATTTCTTGTGTATTTTAGATCCTCTGTTGGATTCCAAGATCAGTCAGGATCTGAGTTTATATGTGGATCATCTCAAGACTTGATAATGAGTTCTCCAGCCAGGAAGCGAGAGAGTTTACATGGAAACGGGCATCAGCCGCAGTCACAGTCACAACCACATTCAAGTCCAAGCCATGGTCCTTCACATGGTCATGGTCATCGCTCAGATTTTGCCTCGACACTCAAGAAATGGAACGCGCCCGTCCCACCTGTCCTCCGGAAACTTGGCAGAGTGTCCGACTCTCCACTGGGCAAAGTGAGTGATTACTTCCAAATTTCATGTGACAATTGTCGCTTCAACGAACCTCTAGCATCTAGAATCTAGCATCTAGAATCCTAGAAATAAGACACAAGAAAACTTGGTAGGAAAGTTGCGAGGAGCTAAAGTCTAGCATCTAGTCTCTAGTCATCCATGAAACAAGTTCATATAAGTAGCAAGTAACAAGTCAGAGACGGCGAGAGAAATCACACTTTACTTTTTACTCCATTCCTCAGTTTCCTACTTTTCTCATCCTCATCTCTCATCTTTCATCTTTCATATCTCGAGTCTCTCGTCTCTCGTCTAGATTCTAGATTCTAGAGTCTCTTGAACTTTCATACATGCAATAATAATAATAATAACGCTCAATTCTTTTACATTCTACATCTATCATCTATGTACAATGTACAATGTATAAGGAACAAGGAACAGTGATTTCCATCTCCAGCAAACGTCCAGCATCCAAAAGAATAATGGTCTCAATGTAGAACGTAGAAATTATACAAGCCAAAGCGAGCCCAGCACCATCCTTCCTTTTTCCTATTATTATAACACGCTCAATCCAAATCTTATCGAATGTCGAATGTCGAAGGAAGAAGAATCCAAGAAAATCGCTACGCACTTTTCTTTGCTAACGGTATACAAAAAAATCAAAGCGTTGGGTATGCCGTACACTGAATAATATAGAGAAAAGGATTTGTTGCAAAAACCCGATTTCGATTCCGATTTCGATTCCGATTACGATTCCGAATTCCGAATTCAACTTGGCACTCTCTATTCTTCATTCGATCTAAAACGATGTTCAATGTCCAATGTTCGATTCTCGATTCTGGATTCCTGATGCTAGATTCTTGAGGAGGCTCAAGTCTCACGCTCTTTTGGCCTTCTTCTTTTTATACATATAGAAAGAAACTAACATTTTGTTTGACTAGGTACGTCTACGTGCCCCAGAGTTTGGAAACTAGAAGAGGCTGAGAAATAAAAGTTTGCTCATAACTTGCGATGTGGATGCGGAAGTTCTGGATCTGGATCTTCTGGAGAATCCCTTTTTGCCACACCATTCCTTCCTTCTCTCTCAATCTTTCTCAAATCCTTTTATATTCAGCAGGTAGATGAGTAGAAACAAGACACAATATTTCATGTATGAGATTCCAATGCGAATCCAAATCCGAATACGAATGCGAATAGGAATGTGAAAGCCATTGGTCATATAAGAATGCGGAAATGGGAATGAGATCCGATCAAAATGGTGTATTCTGTCTTGTGTCACTTTTGTTTTCCTAACTTTTCCTTCACTCCCTCTCTCCTGTTTTTGTTCTAGCTGCCGGTTGTTGGTGTTTCAAGTTGGTTGTCGGCCTGATGCCAATGCGTAGTCTGGAGGCTGTAGTCTGATTAAGTACCTTGACTTTTGACTTTGACTCTGTTTCTAATCCCTCGAGAAGTTTTTCTAAGCTCTGAATTCTGAGTTCTGTATAAGAGTTTCTCTATGTTTATTTGTGCGTATAGCGTATAAGAGTGGATAGTGGATAATATATCATGTATAATACATGAAGAATAATGGGGAAGAAGCATAACTGAAATTGAAACTGAAAATAGTAAATGAAAAAAGAGAGCAAGTAAAATATTATTGGCAAACTTGAGAGAGAAATGTTGTGACATTTAAGTACCATTCACCATTCAACATTTACCGTTTACCCTAAACCATTCAAAATTCACCCTTTTAACTTGTGACTGTTAACTGTTAAATGTACATAATTTCACAATGTGAACTCAAGACTCCAAACTCCAAACTCTAGACTCTAGACTCCAGACTCATAACCCTCCAGTTTTTAAATGAGTTTTTACCAACATTTTAATGGTAATGAATGTACCTAGTAGTAATCATGAGGATAATAATAATAATAATTAAGGGGAAAGAACACTATACTCTTTTAAAGAGTTTACAAAAGTTACTCTCTTTTTCTTTTTCTCACTTATTTTTCTTCTCCTTTTAATTTTCCTCATAACCTTTTGACTACAAGCTTAATAGTACAAGCAAAATATGGATATAGATATATAGATATATGAAGAGAGTGTAGACTTTTGTACACTGTAAACGCAGAGTGGGAAGTCTAAAATCTAAAGTCTAAAGTCTGAAGTCTGAAGACGGCAGGCGGGCGGTTGGAGCGGGCAGATGCCTCTTTTAATGAGGAAGCTCATAAACTTTTCCCTGAAGGAGAGTCAAAGTGTTTGAGCTTTGGAAATGGTAGTTGCAGAACTGGAGACTGGAGACTGGAGACGCGAGATGTTAGTTTAGAGTTTAGACTTTAGACATTGAGTTTTTCATCGCTATTCCTGAACCTTGGTACAAATGTGCAATGTACATATTTTTACATCCTTTATTAAAACAGGCATCAAACTGTCATTGTTTTAAAGGAGCAAGTCGACATGATGTGTGTGTAATATACCGTGTACAATGCTCAATGTTCAGTGTACAACGAACAACGTACAGTGAAAGTCATAATGAGTTACGACCCAGATCAGTTATTTTTGACAAATTTATGCAAAAATAGATACGACTTTAATGGGCTCTTCAACAGATTCAAGACTCTAGATTCTAGATTCTAGATTCAAGAGGTGATAAAGACTGGAGGAAAATGAAGTTCAAATCTCTCCCTCTTCGTCTACTCCCCACAACATTTTACATTTTACTCAATCATCCTCATACTTTATTCTTTACGCACTTTTTTATTTTTTATGCACATGTATGTGCGTAATAAATAGTGGAGAGGTTGAAAACTTTACTAAGCTTTTATGCTACAAAAAAGTATCTAGAATCTAGATTCTAGAATGAAGTGGTCGTTTTCTCCATTTTTCCTCCTGGTTCTCAAGTCTAAAGTTACTTGGTGCCGGTTCTTCTGTTTTCTGTCTTTTGTGCAGTTGAAAGTTAAGTTGTGCTCCATTAAATCTGATTGCTACACATCCAGAAGGAATTCCGAAATCATCCTCATCTTTATCACTTTTATGATCTACAGACTAAAGACGAAACTGAATAAATGTAGTGAGATAAAAATGTAAAATATTATAGATGCACTCTGCACTCTGCACCCATAACACATGAAAACTTGAAGATTCAATATTCAAGATCCTTTGATTTTTCCCCATCCGAAATACAATACCAAGAGAACATGCTTTCAGAATTTAGACTGAATAACTGAAAACTAATGACTCTTTTGTATAATTACAAATTGATTAAAATAGCTACAAAATTTTGAAATGTGCGAATTTGGAAGTTGAAATTTCAATGCAAAATGAAAGTATAAAGACAACGGCTTCTGAAAAGAGGCATGTTCAATGTTCAATGTTCAATTTTCATAGTTTATAAACTGTTGAAAAAATTCGGGGATTTTTATAGATCTTTAGACAACTTTATATGATTTTCCTTTGTCCAAACTCCCAAACTCCAAAGTACAAATAGATGATTCATAGAATGAAAACATTGCGTACATTTTGATCAGAAAGTGTGGCTATAAAATTGAGAAGTGGAGTCGAGAGAAGTGAAAGTGTTTCCCCATGATGAACATGAAATCCATCAAATCTGAAATCTGAAATGTCCATAAAACATAAAATGTGATAATAAAATTTATACAAGAGAGAAAGTGCTTCTTCCTTTGGATTGAACTGGGCTGAGATCTCAAAGCTCCGTCCTTTTGTCTCTGATGCACAATCTATAATCTAGATTCTAGAATTCACAGTGGTGATTCCGATTGCTACATGTTCATCATCATCATCATAATCATTTGGTTTCTATAGATACATCTTGTATATATGAATTTAGTAGAACATTTTCTCTTTGACGCGGCAAAAAAATACAGCTTTACTAAAAAAAAATTTTTATCATTTTGAGCTGCTGAATGCGGACTGCAATCTTAATTTTAATAACAATAATGTGCAGAAAGCATATCACATAACACAACAAAATAATATCAAGTATGAAGATGAGATGGGTAAAAATTAAGTATACGAATAAAATAAAGTATATAAAGTATAGTAAAAATCAGCAAAAAGTCCAGAAGTTGTTAAATTTTTATGATTTTTTCCTCAAATCTACATTTTACTACTAATGTACTCAGTACTCATGTAGTATCTAAATGCTAGACTGTGAGCATAAAATATACAGTGTCGAAAGTAGAAATAGGAAGTAAAATTTCCCCCCTTGTGCAAAATATCAGCAATTTCAAGTCAATATCTGAAATCTGAATTTATAGAAAGTACCACACAATCAAAAATTACTTGAAACTCACAAGTCCAAAGTTGTTCTGATCAGAAAACTACCAAGTATAAAGTATAAAGTCGGTGCAGATTGTAGATTGTAGATTATAGATATTTGAAATAGGTATAAATCTGCACATAAAATATTGTCTTTGTCCTTCTCTTTGGAAGGATAGACATGAATCCACATCCACATCCACATCCAAATCCACATGGACATTTGGAAATGAATGTGACAATCAGATTTTAGCCAAATCTTTTATGGGTCATAAAAATTTGCGAATAAATGTCATCCACGTGGCGACCACGCTTCAGCTCCCACTAGAACTACAACTACAACATTATGCCAAAAGCCAAGGGACGAAATGTATGCTCCCTCATTCCATCAGCGTGCATAAAATGTCTGCCATTATTTACATACGTCTACATTCTACAATATACAACTGTGGAGATTGGAGATCTCGAGAAATTACATTTACATTTCTTTTGCCTTTGTTGTGGATTCCAGATTTTGAGTTGTCAATTCCACTTCCACTTCCCTGATTATTATTGTTACGATCATTGTTATTTGTCTTATTACTAGTTTATGCGTAATCTACAATGAATTATGCACCCTGTTTATTGTTTATGCTCCATGTGACTACACTACTCATGATAAAAGATGAGTAGAAAGTACTCAAAAAGTGTATACTACAAAAGTATGTACTACGTAAAATCTCATAAAGTTTCTTCTTTGTGTATTTGTATTCGTATTTTTGTGTCTATGTCCATAAAGTAAATTTATGTCAGGGATGTAATAAAAATAAGAAACAAAAAGGAAAATGAGGTAATAAAAGCCGAAGATGAAGACAAAGACAAAGAACAAGACAAATCTAAAGTCAAAGAAGATACACTCGCATTAAAATAGCAAGAATTTTTATCACATTCAAATCCTGGACAAATTTACAAAATGCCAAAGCTCCAAGTTAAAATAAAATGACAAGCAATATCCCGATTATCACCTCATCTTGAGATGTGAAATGATCCTATTTATTTAGAGAGTACAGCTTACAGCATAAATCATTGAGCATTGAGCATTGAGCAAAAGCTATTCAAAATTAAACAGAGAATTTACAAGAATACAGTACAAAGTTCTCTGAGTGTTTCATGTATTTTTCAACAGCAAATTCAGCATTGGAGTTACAAACTTGTTTGTCTTTGTCTTTCGGCTTTTGGCTTTTGGCTTTCACTAACATTTATCCACCCATGTACATTGTACATTGTACATACTTGTACGTTGTGTACATAAATACAAGATCGAGACAAAACTTTCCCTTTGCATTTTCATGCATGTTTTGTAGTTTTGCTGTTTTGCTGTTTTGAAGTGTGAGGATTGAGGATTGGGGCATCATAAGTTGTCTGTTTGCTCACACTCATCCATAAGCTAATAGTTAAGCTGTGACTAGAACACCGGGCTCCTCATTCCTCCACTCTCTCTCTCTCTCTTTCTCTCTGTTTCTCTCAGGGGAAAGTTGCCCTGTTATTCCCGCACCCCCTCTTGTACTTGTGAACTTGTGATGCCACATCTACGCATTCACGGAATTTATTTAGGGAAAACTCACAACAACAAATACATAATACTTTTATGCACATGTACAATGTAGAATGTAGAATGTGCAAAGAGGATGGATAAATGGATGAAACAAGAGGAGTGTGAGTGCGGAGGAAGAGGGACAGTGAGGATAAAATATAAAATGAAATATGTAATCCATTACAGTTGACTTTCAGCTTGGAAATTAGTCGCTCACTCCGTGTCATAACACGGACATGAAAAACCTCGTTAAACACATACCCATACATTTTTCTTTGTCTGCACATTGCAGCTCTGCTCAGCACAGAGCTCAAGAGTTAGTACACTGAAAAACATGCACAATGTACAATTTAGGAGAAAAGGGGTTCTTCCCTTTTCCATCATTCTTCTCTCCGTATCCAATCTTACGCGTCTTAAACATGAACACTAATTCACACCGTGCGTACTGCGTATTCCATGTGTTCAGTGTTCAGTGTTCCCTTATGATTATGTATTATGTATTTCTGCACAATTCATGTCTCCAATCTCCACGGGTCTAAATTTTATTTAGATTTTATAAATAAAGACGCCAACCTTTAAATAACACATGCACATTGTACATTGTACATGTATATTTCCAACGAGCGTCCGGATTCCAGATTCAGCACTGAACAAAAGCACATGTAGAATGTAGATTCCCTACTCTTCATCTTCCATCCTCTATTATGGCATTAGCACACACTCTTTTTTCCTCACAGGGTTGAAAGCTCATTTTTTTCGCATATAACACAGAACGAGTCAAAAGCCAACTGTATGAAGCACAATGGAATGAAAGGGAAAAAACGTGTCGTCATTCCTCCTCTGACCTCACTTTTCTCTTTTCTCTATCCAACAATACATCCAACATTCAACATCCAACATCCAACAACACTCCTGATACACATACACATTTATGAATTCCAAGAGAAAGAGAAAATATAAAAGAGCAAGAGCAAGAGTGAGACTATTCAAAAGAATTGGATAAAGAAGAAAAGGAGTGAAAAAAGTACAAGTACAAGATCAAGAACAAGAAGGAACAAGAGAACAAGAGATCTCGTAAGCCATTAAGTTCTTTTACTCCTAATGTAAAAAGCTGTATGACTTTATTTATAGGGGAGATGGAGAAAGGGAGAGTGTAACTTAAACTGAAATTGTACCACATGGCATTTGCTATGATCTCGCTGTATTTTGCTGTTCCCGTTGTAGTTGTCCTTGTCCTTGTCTTTGTCGTTGTGCATATACATTGACTGATGATAAGTGAAAAGTGAGTATAAGTGCCAACTGTGAACGGTGAACGGTGAATTGTGAATGGGAGAGGATTGAGTGAGAGAGTGAGCACATAACACATAACACATAATATACTTGCATGTTGCATGGCCCATTGTGTTCCTTAGTCCTTAGTCCTTTGACTTTTACCATGAGAAAAAAGTGAATTAGAGCTATTAAGCTCTTAAATACTCATGTACAACCTACAATGTAAAAGGTACAGTATATTCCACTTACTGCGAACGAGCCTCATGGTGAAAAATACATGAAATTCCAACTCTACTTTGGCCCGCCTTTGCCCAATATAACTAAAAAATCCCTTTTTTTTCTTTGTAAACTCTGTATTTAAAGTGTATGCATGTAAGTTGCATCGTATTCGAATTTCGCATCTGCAGTACAATACCAATAGCAATAGCAATAGCACAATTGCATGAAAATGGAGAAAAGATGCTCGTGGGTTGGTTTGGTTTGGGTTTCTACTTTCTACATTCTACTTCTAACTTGTACACTGTAGACTGTAGATATTAGCATTTTGCATGGAATAGGCCTATCAAAGTCCCGTATCTTTTTCTTTTCTTCATTTCATCTTGTACTTCTCTGTGCTTTCACTTTCTTCCCATGGAAAAAATAGCTGAAAAAAGAACAGAAAGGAAAAAAGAGGAAGAGGAGGAAGAAGAAGAGGACGTGAGCAACCTTCTTGTCTCGTCAAATTAAATTTTTACTCAGAAAAGAGGGAAAGAGGCATCTCAGCTCAGTTCAGTCAGGCTCTGACATCTCAACAAGAATGAAAAGTGAAAGGGAAATGCTCCGAGCTTCAAGTTGAAATAGCTGAAATAGACTAGACTTGTGGCTTTTGCTCTTTTTCCTTTATTCTCCTCGGGTTTGTGGATGCCTCTGTCTCTGGCTCTGCCATTTCCATTGACTTTACTCTTTACTCTTTATCCCACGGAGAAATGGGGAATAAAAGAGTGAGAAGAATTTTAGAGAAGAGGAGAAAGAGAGAGTGGGAGCACAAAGGTGGTTTTCTCTTTCATTCCTCATTTTCCTCCACGAAGGAATTGACATTTACAGACATATGGCTAATAGCTCCATGGAATTCCAACCTCCAACCTCCAACCTCCAACTTCCAACACAACGAGGATGACATGACATCAAATATCATTAGCATTAGCATTAGCACCAGCCTCAAAATTAACATTAACATTAGATTAGCCGAGTTTGAATAAGAATATGAAGATGCATACTGAATATGGCATTTGTGATTCCTCATGTAATTTGATTTGTGGTTTGTGGTTGATAGTGAATTTTTTTATGAAAGAGCAGAATATAGATAATAAATGAAGCCATAACTTGTTTAATTTTCTAAAAACATTTATGTAGATCCAAGGAAAACTATACTATAGTATTTATTTATGAAAGTATATAATATACTTCAAACGACGTATTTTACACTTATGAATTATGAAGCATTTACTACATCAAGCATACAGTATACAATATAAAGCATTATTTATCATGTATTACATCTAATTTTGTTTTGCCAAAGAATCTACTAAATAATTACATTGTTTACTTATTTAAAAAGAACATTTGCCTCTGGCAATGGAGTAAAAAGGTATCGTAAATTATGTAAATTATACAGTTTTCACCAAAAACCATAAATAAATTTAATTACGAATTACAGATTTTGTGAACTGTGGACATTTTGTTCACTCTATTTATGTATTATGTATTATTGGTCATAATCTGTGTAATTACACGGTTACTCTTGTAAATGTTTTAACATTCCTACACATAAATGTAATTATACACAATGTATAATGTACTCACCCTCAGTGATGATGCACACATGAAATATGAAATGTGTTTCAAATGACAATTTTATTACTCTATTATTATTTCAATGGGGATTTTAATTGCAATTTTAATGGTCAAACTCCAAACTCTAAACAACTAAACTCCAAAGGATGTGTATAAACACACATGACTTTTTAATGAAATTTCAAGGTATGAATTGCAATCCGCGTTGTGCTCTTTGCTCTTTCCTATTTACTATTTATTATTTACTATTTACTATTTACGCATTCATGCCATTGTGATTCATATTTGAATTTGAATGTGAATATGGTTGCATAAAGCTCATAATACTTGTACAATGTGCATTGTACATATGCACAAAAGTTCCAAGTCAATTCAAGTCAAGAGTCAAGAGGGGCTCTTTTTGTTGTGAAACATGCGTTTTGCACCACAAACTGCATGGTGTAGAGTTAATTATGCACAAAATGAGACATGGGTATGAATAACAAATGGAATAGTATGGACTAGCCTTTCACTCTTTGACAATGTGTCTCTTTCTCCTCCTGCATTCTGCATTCTGCGTGTGATGGTGCTAGTGCAAGTTGATCAAGCTCAAGTAAATGAATGAATAAATGAGTGCAAGTTGCAAGTTTGTGCATTGAGCACAAACGAAAAGTCTCCGCCGTTCTTGTTTCCTTGTTCGTAGTTTGTAGTTTATACGGAGCACATTGAACGTTGAATAGTTCATTTGCTTGTACATTATGATGTATCTTTGTCACCCTTGTTATAATTATAATTAGTTGCATATCAAACGGCTGTGTATAGTATAACTTGATTTTGCCCAAAATCCACAGCATAATAAATCCACGTTGGTCTCTTGCGTGTCTGTGTTTGTATTTGTATAAGCCATGCACAATGCACAAATACATCATCTTGAGTCATTAATAATAAATAATAAAATGAACAACATGCACAATGCACAAATTTTGGTTCTTGGTTCTTTGGTTTGTGAGGTTTTTGGCTGCCGGTGACTACACAATACACAAGTTCATCGTTCATTTGTCACTGTTCCTTTCTCGAATGGTTGCTTCCATAAATTTCTTGCACTTTCTCCTCAATCCTCAGTCCTCAATCTACTGCATTTATGTGTATAATTTTAGTGGATTTGATTAGTGGAACTGAAACTATAGGAGTAAAAAGTAAGAGAAATGATACATTTAAAATTTGAAACGTCCTCTAAAACATGTACAAAAAAGGGTAAAAAATCATTTTTTATTCTCTTTAGATTATATCACGTCCACAAGTCGGTTTAAAGTGTTTTCAAGACGCTTTTTTAACCCTTTCGAGATTCGAGACTGGAGACTGCAGTTTAATGGTATCCATTTCATGCATTGTGTTTTGAGTTTTGAATGTATGTTGACTGTTGTGTTTTTTGGGTGCATTGAGATTTCAGAGATTTCACATTTAGAATTTAAAGGGTGAAGAAAGAGGCTGGAAGCTGGTTGATGATAGCTCGCATTTTCTGCATCTCTCATGACACCCGAATAATCTACACAAAGAGAAAGGGAAATCTTTCTCTGACTTTTCCATGCAAAAGGGTGTACTGTGTACTTTTTTCTTTCTACTTTCTACTGCTTCTTCTGTTGTCTGTATCTGTATTATGCTAACGCATTTATCTTTTTGGTCGTATATAAACACATACGCTCGGGAGATTTCTCAGCGGAGAATATTGTATTGTATTCATGAGATTCATTTCGTAAACATGAGGTTAGTGAGGATGCAATGGAGAAAGAAAGAGAGAATTCTTCTTCTTTTTCTTTTGTGCACGTCGAAATAAGAAACAGAAACAGAAACAGTGTATACTTGTGGATTTTGGATGTTGGATGTTGGATCTGGGAACTGCAGTACTGTACTGATGCATTGAAATCATGTCTCATGGTGAACACTGTACATTGTAAATGCATACATGTGTATGCAGCTCTCGTAATGGTTTTTTCCGGATGAGAATAAAGACAGACAGAGAAAGGATTCTTCTTTTCTTCTTGTTCCTTTCTAGAGAAAAAAAGGAAAAGGAAAAAGAAGGGATGGAAAACAGAAGTAGAATCAGAATCATTTCCACTCTCAGTCTTTCACAGAAACTTTTGTTCTTTTCTCTCTTTTTCTTCCATGTTCCGAGTTCCATCTTGGAGCCTGTTTAAAATTCCCAACCGTTTACATCTCTATATTTTCTACGTGCGATCCACGTCCGCCTTTAAATTCGCATCCACCACCATCCAACATCCAACATCCAGATTTCACATTCTACATTCTACATTCCAGATTCCAAATCTACTCTCAATTCTTCTTCTTCTTTTTCTTCTTCTACTTCTTCTTCTTCTGATCCTTTCGTATTCATACGCTTATTTTGTATTCCAACTATACAAGTCTTATTTTGTGTATTTCCGCCATTCTTCTTCATACATTCTACTTTCGTTCCGCTCTCACTTTGAATCAGGAAAAATCTCAGCATTTCCTCTCTTGTGTTTTGTGATTTCCCAGTCACTGTTTTTTTCTCTCTCTCTCTTGTTTCCAAATTATCCTAGTGCATTGAATACTGAATACTGAATACTGAAATCGGAATACGGAATACACAAGACGCAAAACAAAAAAAACACAAGATATCTGCACAAATATACAAATTCTCATTCTTCAAAGCCAAGCTTTACATTTTTTTGTTCTTCCACGAATAATTTATAATTCAGAGTATACTTTATATATTATCCTTTTAAACCAGAATAAGAATTTTTCATACTACTTTTCTTTCTCTATATTTCTGCATTCAGAACTGATGAGGAGTGAAATGAAAAAAATCGAGAAAAGCCAAAACAAGAGGGAACTTTTGAATTTGAGTTTGAATTTAAATCTATCTAAATTTAAAAGTAGGAAAGAAAGTGGTTACGCAGTAATATCAAATATCAAATATCAGTGATATCAATGCTGATAGCATAATTGTAGATTGTAGAAATCCTCAGCCGTTTTATTATAATTGTTTTACTTCCTCTAATGAGAAGGAAGATGGAAAGAATCGTAGAGGAAATTGTATACCCAGATTTGGAAATAACTACATTCAAAATACTTGAAATAAAGAAGACTTTCGTATGGAAAATGGAAGTGGAAATGGAAATCTAATAGTAATGAGCTTATTACACCTCAACCATAATAAAATCTACATTTAAATACATCTACTTCATGGGTAGGCGATGTACAGTATACAATATAAAAAGCACGTATATACTACAAACATTACCGGAGAAAAATAAGGAGGGAGATTCTTGTACTTTCTCCAACCTCAGCTAAATCTGAACCTGAATCTGAATCTGAATCCGAATTTGATTTTAAAAAGTAAGGGAAAAAAGCTCCATGTTACTCCCAGGATAAATAAGAAGAGGGGAAAGCACTCGGATTTCTTTATACGATTCATGTATACATTATACATACGTTTTACTTTTCCCTTTTCCTTTTTTGCCCTTTTCCCTCTCTTCTTTTTCTCTGTACTTAAAGAATGGAGCGGAAATCTCCCTCTTTCTTTTGCCTTTGCCTTTTCGGTTTTCCGTTTTCTTATATATGCTTTCTCACACAGACACAGATACACAAAGAAAAGTCTCCATTTCAAATCGGTGAATTTCAATGTGAAATGACTTGATACATGAACACTGAACACACTGTACACTGTACAATGTACATTGTACATTGTGTATGTATTTGAGCTTGAGCGAGGAAGGAGAAAGCCCCTACGGTAATTATTATTATTATTACCTTGAGAGGTGTAGTTTTAGATAAATTTTGTATGCTTTCCTCTCCATCCCTGAGATAATCAAGTGAGCCAACCAACCTCATACTAAATGACTGGCACGCATAATAAAAAAGTGGGGTTCTCTGGCTTGGCTTTCTTTTCTCTTTCCTGGTCCCTTTCTCCAGTCTCTAGTATTCAGTCTCCATGTCTCCGCTTTTGTTTCACTACATTACCTGCTTTGCTTCACATCCGAGAGTCATTATTGTGTGCTTTTCTCCGCATTTCCATATTTCCTACATAATCTGTAATGTGAATAGTGGATAGTGGATAGCCGAGAGTTGATGGTGGATGGTAGATGGTTGAGGGTTATTCAGGACGTGGAAAGTGCACAAGCTTATGTACACAATACAAAGACTACAATGAATGCAGACTGTACTTATGTACATTGGTAATGGACATGGAATTTAGATCAAGATGAACAGGAGATGAAATCTCTTCTTCATGAACAAGAAAAGGAAGGGAAAGGATCATTATGAATCCATGTAGAATCTACACTACAGACTTTGTTAAATGGAAAAGACGGAAAAGGTCTGTTTCTTCAATACACTAAACTACATTAAAGTATATGACATGCATAATTTTGTTATGCACTACACTGGAAAGATGGGAAAGTGGAAACTCCGTCATTTGGAAAACATGAGGCTTCTTAACAATAAATTAGAGAGTCATCGAGTGTAAATGGCATTTAATCAAGCATGATTCTAGCGTGAAATTACCTTATAGATAAACTTCATCAGCAGCTCCACAGCTCCAGCACCAGGGTTATCAACCATCAACATTATGAATATTATTAAAGTACACGTTGTACAGTATATTCTAGTCTCTTGTTTTTCCTTACAAATCTACTGTTTAAATGACAATGACTCTAATTTTTTGTGTACCATCAGGTTTAATAGTTTGTGTATTATGCGAACGTGGTTCACATCTCACGGCTCAAGGCTCAAGGTTTTTCTTACTTCAACATTTAACTTGTTTTAAAGACATGTTAAAGACAGTTGCAAAAGTATGGGGTAAAGTTTAGAGCTAATCTTTTGCGGGATTTTCTCATTGTGTGCAAAAAGGATTAGGACCTAAAAATGAGCAGATCCAAATTGTTTATCTTGATCTGGATCTGGATCTGAAGACAGAACTTTTGATCTGCATCTCCTGTAATCTTGATCCTTCAATCTCAATTCTCAATTCTAAATCTTTCGTCCGTCATCATTATCATAATTCTCTAACTTCAAGGCACATGAAAAACCTTTCTTTCTTTAGTATTTGAAATTGGCAAGTTCTTTTAGGCTTCTTTTGGAGCGTATGAATCTTTTGCTCTTCATGATCTCTTCTTTGTGATATCTTAAATCAACTTGGTATGTCTTATGTCTTCTGCATGACTCTTCACCCTTCAATCTTCAAAGAAGAACCTCGAATATTGAATCTTTCACTTTTTTTACAGTCTACTTGAATTAACTTGACTTGTCTCGGCTTTGTTTGTTTGGCTTCCAAGTCAAATTGGCATTACTTGAACAGTGAAGATGTGACAAGAGAAAGGGAAAAAGTGAGTGGAGAACTGATGACTGACATCTGATTTGCGATTAGCAACCTTCAACCTTCAGCATCATTTCCTTTTGACATTTCTTTCCTAATGGATAATGACTGATGGCATCCGCATCGGCAATCGGTATCCAGTACATGGGATTCTTCTCATGTTTTCTTTCTATGCTTTGTCTATTTTACCTGCTGCAAAATTTCGACTACTTGCGCATCTCCTTATTTTTACAAAAGGAGATGTCAAGAGCATCAATGTTTTGATTCCTTTCAGATTTTAGCACAAAATCTATTTAAATTCAAATTTTAAATCCTAGTTCATAGTATTTCATAAAATTTTTATCAGTTTTGTTTCAACCATTCTTTTTTTTGGATAATTTTCTCTGTATTAAGTTTTTATTTTTATTTGGCTTTCAAGAAAATGGTTGAAAACGCTCTACGTTTTCTTATTTCTCTATTTCTATATTTATTCGAATTGCTAATGGCGCTGTAGGTACTTTCACTTTCTCTGTGTTCGTGGAGAAATTCACGTCTGTGGACTGTAGACGTGAGCTACGCTGAGCGGGACTGTCACATTGAAAATCCATTCGTCTTTTATCTTCTATACCTTGTTTTCCTGGGACAAAGTCCTACATGTGTACTTATAACTTATACTTATTTTCAACAGAGCAATTCCGGCTTTCACTTGACTCTTTTTCAATTACAAGAATAGTCATCCATTCAACTATTCAACTCTCTTGCTCTCGTACGTTTTGTAGATAGATATTTTAGGATGAATGCTGATGTTGATGTTGATGTTGAATATGCAGTTGTTCTCTGTTCTCTTCTGTTGTTATTGCTATTGAAAGGGAAAAGTGAACAGTGAAAAGAGAAAGGAAAAAGAGAGTAAACTGCAAAAAAAGGAATACGTCAGTGCTGAGAGGAAAAAGGAAAAGGGAAACCAAAACCTGTACAGTGTACGCAATTCAAAATCTCTGCCTCAATTTAAACTACCTAGACTCCTAGTACAAAACACATGTACAATACAATCTACAATATATATTATACATTATACGTTATACGTACATGTCATTTCAATTGGAGCAAACTGTAAAGAGAAAAAAGGGAGACGGCGAAAAGGCAGCGCACTCCTTACAAAGTACAGAGCATAATACAGAGTACAACTGCGTCTTCAACCTTCAACCTCCAGAAATAATGGAGGAAAGGAGAAGAGGCAGATTTATAATGCATTGAAGCAGGAGCCAGAGACATCATGATTGATAGTTGAAGAGGCAATCAGGGATCGGAGAAGGAAAACCGGAGGAGGACGACGGAGGACGGAGTAAAAAAGTGAAGTGAAGAAAAGAGAAAGAAGAAAAGAAAAGCAAGCATCTCAGTCTGACGACCAAACTCAACTGCTCTCTCTCTCTCTCTGTTTCTGTTTCTACCCCTTCCTTTCAGTTTTCAGCCCTATAAGAAAAATAGGAAACTTTAGTTTTTCTATTTCTGTTCTTTCTCCGTTCTTGTGTTTCTTGTTTCTTTCGGGAGTAGTGGAAGAGTTGGTCATGTTTTCCCTTTTCCTCTCCTGTCAGAGGCACAGAGGAACAAAATTGCACAGTATAGAGTGTACAGTGTACAGTGTAGGCTGTAGACTGTAGGCTGTCGAGAATGAAAAAATTGGAAAATCATTATTATAATAATAATGCAAAGTACAGAGTGCGGAGCATCGACTATCGAGCATCAAGGATGATATACGTACCCTGTATACGTTTTTCTACACTGCTCATTCTACATTCTACACATTTGACTGACTTTCTATCGATATCAAATGATCAAATGTACAGACGCACATGTATGAAAAGAACAGGAATAAGAATAAAAATAGAAAATTCAAAGGGTATCATTTTATCGAAAAGCAGAGAGAAAGAAAAAAGAATGGAGAATGGAGAAAGCACAAATGTTCTCAATTTCCCCCACAATACTTTGGTACATTAGCATGTTGGCGGGTGGCTCAGTTGAATGTTGAATGTTGAATGGTGCTGCTCGCACAGATATTCGCATTCATTCACGTTCATATTCAATGTTCAATGTTGATTTTCATGTCCAACTTCGACATTGACTCAACTGAGCTGAGTTGAGTTGAGCTGGTGCGGATATGAAACAAATGTAAATTTTTCAAGGAGTGAATGAATGGGAATTGTACACATGAGTTTTACATCCAGAATTCAGTGAGTGAGACTTGAAGTTGGAGTTGAATTTGAAGTTGAGGTAGATCTTTTCATCCCCATGGGCTTCATGTATTTCCGTATTTCCGTGTGCATCCTGCATTCTGCATATACTTTATACTTTATACATGACACCCTGCATTTTGTGTGTGTGTCGAGAGTTGAGATGAAACTGAAATTTCCTCATCTTCCACTCACTCAACTAGAGAACTAGAGAATAGAAGATGCACCAACACATCACATCACACAGCCACCAGCCTTCACACTCCACACTCCATGCTGCACACTGCACTGTAAATGGTAAATGTATGAATACGTTAAGAGTTGTCTCTCTCCAACTCTGTTTCTCTTTCCATTTCTCTTTCTGTGGATGTGGATTCTCATCCTTTCCTCATACCGAAGTAGAATCACGTCCTCTGTCTCCTATCTCTCTCTCTCTCTCTCTCTCTGTGTATGCACTATTTCTGGAAATTCTAAAAGTTATAGAAATAGAAACCTTGTATTATACAAGTTACAATAGGAATCCGTTATGAATTACACGAGCATCTAGTATCTAGTTCCAGAGAGGAGAAGAAGAAAAAGAGCGTACGCTGAAGATGTGCACAATGCACGTGGTGCACAGAGCATGGACACGTATACAGTGCACAAGTTAAGAGATTGTTATGATATATTTTGACAGCAACTATTTTTATTTTTCACCGAGGGTTCCTTCCTTTTCTTTTTTTTTCATCTTATTTTTTCCTCTCTCTCCTTTTGTCACATCCGATTCCAATTCAGCCTGACAATGAAATGCATAGACAATGTACAATTTACAATACACAATACTTGCATATAAAAATACATGCCTACAGTTGCTTCTGTATAGATTTTAGAACCACTCAGTTTTCAGTTCTCAACTCTCAATGGAAGAAGTATGATGATTTTCCTCTTGATCCGCTTGTGAATTTGACGCAGGTACATGTTCAAACTACCCATGTTTTTCTTCTTCTACAACTCTTCAATTTTTTAATCCGATGGTGTCTTGAATTCTGGATTCTGAGTCGGATTCACAATACAAAATACAATACAATGTACAAGGTGAAAAGAAGGGGAGGGAAAATATAGATCTATATAAATATAAATATTCTTGGATGAAACAAACCAAGAGTTTGATAAATCTACGTTACGAGCTTGTGAAAATCAGAGGAGGCTCACAGTTGACGCTCAACTCGGTATTACATACTTTGTACACTGTATATTATAGATGTTCAGATCACAACTCTTTTTCTCAAGAACTCAAGAAGAGCAACCCTCAGTTGTCAAAATCAACACCACCCCAAATTTTTTAGGGTACGTTTTTAATTTATTAGAAAGCCTCCGCGTCAAAACACGAATACTCCTCACTCCTCATACTCAGTGAGTATTGAGTATTCCGCATTCTTTTTTCCTCTCTGTTGGGTCATTACAAATTACAAATGAGATGATTGTAAATTATAAATAAAGCAGCTTAATTTTTGAACCCGATTTCATTGAAGATTTAAAACAGTACAATTATTGAGGTTGGAATTTGTTTAGACAAGAATCAAAATTAAAGCTTTCTTGTAATGGAAGAGGTTATAAAATAGAATTACAAGAATATCCTATCCACAATCCACAGTACGGTGATAAGAACAGTCCATCCATATTGAAATCAACGAAAGGAGAAAGGAGAAAGGAGAAAGCGGAACCGGATTTGTCCCATAAACAGACTAGTAATAAAACTGGTATTGGTAATGCATTCCATTTTCCATGTCTCCAAATTGTACAGTAGTTTGAAACTATGTGAAATTTCGATAAGTGAGGATGGCAAGTTTACAGATATGTAGTTCCCTTTCTATTTTCCATTTTATATTGCAACTCAAAAGGATGCACCTATGTGTAATATTTAATTATTGTACAGTGTCATTGTACATTGTACATATTGCACAGTGGATACACTGTGAAACTTTCTCCACGTAGACACAACTAAAGAAGGTGCATATCTACAATCTACAATCTACAATCTTCACCAGTGCATTTCACGCACATGTTTTACCGGTACGAGTATTATTGTCGTATTATATGAACGCACTACACATTGCACATTGCACATGGAGGTGGAAGTAAAAGTGAGAAGGATCTAGTATCCAAAGCTGAGGTACAACCAGAGTTTGCTGGATTCAACTTGGACTTGGATTTGGATTTGGATTCGGGTTTACCGTAGAGAGAACAGGAGAAGCGACATTGAACTATTTAGAAGTTGGGTTTGCTGTAATAGATGTGTTAGAGTTTGGATTCTGGATTCTGGATTCTAGATTCTAGATGTTAGTGCCTATGCTTAGACTTAGACTTAGAGTAGACTGGTGGTGGGTCCCAGATGGTCGTAATCTAGGAAGCAGGGGGTCCTCTCTCTCTCTCTCTCTCTCTCTCTCTCTCTCTCTCTCTCTCTCTCTCTCTCCATTTTATGCGCTTTCAGATTGAAAACTTTTTTATTCCTTTTTTCGCTCCCACTTTTCGAGTATTTCTCGTAGTCTCGTAGTCTCGTAGTGAGATGAGATGAGATCGATCCTTCTTCTCCTTTCTTTCTTTCCGCTACTCAAAATGCATGTACATGTGCTTGTTCTAGACAGAAATTTTACTGTTGAAAACAACTCGGATTTTCCCATCTTATTCTATTTCGTTTCACTCCAACTGAATTCAAAGCAAGTCCACAGTTGAATTTGAATCTGAATCTGAATCTAAATTTGTACTCTAGTCAACACTCAACACCAGCATCAACAAGGAAATGCTCTGCATCTTTCTTTCTTCTTTTCTACTTCTTCTTTCCAAGTTGTGCATAAATGTATTGAGAATTGAGATATCTGTATCTGTGTAGACTTGTACTCATTTTGCTCATTCACAACACCGGTGTCTTTTCTGTCTCCCTCTCATTCCATTGTTTGTCTCCTTTCTCCTTCTTCCCTCTTCATCTCATCTTCATTTCTGTATACCATGTGTTTTTGGGGGGATGATCATGATGAGGATGAGGATGAACTACTACTCGTACATGATGCGTATTATTCTGCTTGGTGTCTTCTGTTATTGTGTGTTGTCATTGTCATTGCCGTTGTCGTTTTCCTTGGTATTGTTATTGTCATTTTCCGGGACATCTGTGAGATTTTACCAAAGTACCAACTCCAACTCCAACTTTTCAACTTCCGATCCTCCAAGTTGAGTTTGGTCACATTTTGGTTTAGTTATTTCAACTTTTTCTACATCTACATCTGCATCTGCATCTGCATCTAGTTCTAGTTCTAGTTTTGTTTCTTTCTCCACTAGTAGTAATTTTTACACAGGCTTTTTTCATTGTCAAAACTTGAATGAGTAAAAGTGAAAAACGCTTTCACATTCTTTTTTTACATCATTTAAACGTTTGGTTCCGTTTAACTTTCAAAGCCTTCAAATGTGGAATTGCTCGTTTTATTTCGCTTCATAATTCATAATCATAATTTCGCGCCGCCCATTAAAATCTCGTTAGGAAAGGAAACTGTGGAAATTTAATTCTTTTCACAATCAGTGAAAAGGAAAATGTTGGATTTTACAATGTTTTTCTTGTGTTTATGACACCTTTGAAGAATGAAAAACCAAAAACCAAGAGTCATAAAAAATGGAGGAGAGGCGATTTATTTTAAAGTCGAGGGCAGTCGAAAGCACAAATGATAACAAAAAGAACATCCGCATCTCATGGCTTTGATACTTTAACTTCAAAACTATACACTACACACTACACAGTATACACTAGAGTATTGATATTTATATTGATGTTGACGGCCGTGACGTTTCTATAACAACAAATATCGGAGTGGTGACTGGCGACTGGTGACTGGTGTCATTTGTCTGTTTGTTTGGCTTAAGGATGAGAGGAAGTGGATTCGGATTTGGATTTGGATTTGAACTGGGCTGAACACTGAACAGGGAAAGTATCTTCTGTCTTCTGTCCCTCTCACTTCCTGCTCAAATAGAGGAGGAGGATTTTACAATTATTTAGAGAAAGTCGAGAGTTGAGAGTCTAGAGTCTAGATTCGAGATTCGAGAGCCCCATTAACTTCAAGTAGCTTTAGTTTAGTGTTTGTCTGTACTGTGTACAGAAATGTCTAGTTGTGTCGTCTTGTGTGTGTGTAATAGATGGGGATGAGATGCCTCTTGGACCTGTTTTTGGTGTGGGATAGTAGTAATGGTAAGAGTAAACCTATCATTAGAATCAATGGATGAGACAGAGGACTCAAAGTGTAAATCTCATTCACTCACGTTTACTTTCTTCTTTCTTTCTATTTGTTTGTACATTGTACATTGTACATACATTTGAACTAGCATTGAGAATGGGATCACTATTACAATTCCTAGGTAATCTTCTTAACGAGAGTCCTACATTACTACATTACGCTACAGTATAAACCGCAAAATCAAAAATACAGTGTGACTCAAGCTTTTCAACTAGATACTAGATACAAAATGGAAAATACGAACAGTCGCTGGAAGTATGTTTGTTTTTTGTCCTAACTTTGGACTTTGGACTTGTGTGAATTGAAATTCGGAAATTCGGGAATTCGGGAATTGCGGAATTCGGATGTTGTTGTTTAAAAGTGGTGAGATGTATAAATTCAAGATTCAAGTAGCATACAACGATACATTGAAAGTCACTCTCACGCGATTGCCACGCGAATCTAGACTTTTGAGTACCAAGCTGATTCCTATTTATTCTACTCAGAGAAATTTACTTGACTATATCCATTATCCATTTCATTGTACAGAATTGTATTGTTTTATTTCGCCTGTTTTGAGTTTTGAGTCTCGAGTTGCGAGTGTTTTTCAATGTAACGGATGGTCGATGGACGACGGACGATGGAGGATGGACGCTGGACAAACGGCGTTTAAACTTGTATTGAGCTCTGTTAAAATCACAATGACTTGGATTGAATGTTGAATTGGATTGAATTGGATCGTGTTACCATCAGCAAACAAACAACAAACCAGCCAGCATTTAACTTTTGAAATGGAAGCACATTTCGAGCATTTCGGAAACAACAAGTAAAATACAGTACAATGTACAAAATGTGCGATGCATTCAGGGGATATTTTTAAGTCCATTTTGAACAAAGAACCTTCTCTTATTGTTGTTCCTTTTAGAGATACATTTAATAGGTCCACTTGAACTTTTGCTGTTTGTTCGTAATTCGTAACTGGAGTTTAGAGTTTCCAATCCCATTTGATGTAAATTAAATGTTCGTCATGAATAAATTTAGACGTGGGAAAAATATTTGTAGTTGAGTGTCCTTTGTTCTTACCTCTCAGCTCTCAGTTTAATACAATTACGTATTACGTGTATACATTTTGTACATATACTTAGATTGGAAATAGTTGGAACCTTTGCGAATATTTATGCCTGTTGTGTGTTCTGTGTTTTGTGTTCGTCGTGGAATCTGGAATCTGCAATGCAGGAGAATTGAGCAGCCGGACGAATAACGAAGAAAAGAGAGAAAGGAGCAGGTCATTTTCTATAATACTTTACTCGCTTCGTTAATTTCCAAAATTAAAACTTGGCCACTCGGCCATACCATTCCACCCAATACAGTACAATACAATTCACAGCTCACAACATTACAAACTACAAACAACAACAGCAGACGGGTCTCATTAGAAATGAACCCAGATAATTAAAAACACCCTTTCACTTTCATGCAGTCTCTGCTTTTGTCCTTGTCCATTGTGCATTTAAAATAATACAATATGCATACAACATAGAACAAAGTTGATGGAACAAAATTAAACCAGGCAAAATATGTATAAATAAACAAGTTTCAAACACGCGGGTTGTTATATTGCATATTGATAATGTACTAAATAGTAAATACTCTTGAAATCTGGTGATAGAATCTAAAAGAAATTTCAATTTCAAATGACAACATCAATGTCAATGCTAATGTCAAATGAATGATGAAAATGAAAAGAAAGTTGATATGAGGAAAATTAAACATGTTTGTTATCAAAAATACTTAATAGAATCTTTTCTTTTTTTTTCTTCCAGGTCAAAGTGATGTTGAAAGTGTGCGATGTGGCGGAGGAGGTGGGTGGGAGTGGGATTCTTGGAGTTGACCAGCGGAAGAAACAAGTAACTTTAATTGATCCGGGAGGGAATGCCACTCCTGCGGGAATCACACCCGAAGAACGGCGGGTCGGTGTCTCCGCTCCCAAAATGTTTGCATTTGACGGGATTTTCGGTGAAGAGGATGATCAGGTAGAAAATACTAAAACTAATACTAGTACTAATATTCCTGTCTGTTGTTTGTAAACAAGTTGATTCATCCATTCAAATCCTGATACTGACAAAGAGTACAAATACAAATCCATATAAAACCCGAGTTCTAGAGCTTTTCCAATTTAGATGCAGCGCTCATATTACGAAGAAACTGTATCAAATATCAACTGCATGTACACGTGAAATATGAAATGCATTGCTTTTGTTCTGTTTGTCACTGTCTATTGCTTTTTGCTTTTTGCTTTTGTCTCCAAAACAATCACAATCATACGCATTGTGCATCGTTGTCCTGTATCTTTTAGATTGTATTTGTAGATTGTACAGGCCGTTGCAAGAAACACGGTGATGCAATGAAATCCAGTGCAGTTCGGTGCAGTGCAATGAGACAAAAGATGAGATGAGATAAGATGAGCTGCATCCAAGTGGAGTGGATTGGAGTTTCATTGTACATTGTGGATTGTGGATTGTGGATAGTACAAGTCGATATTGATACCAATATTTGACTTTTACTGCTACGCGTTCTGAATCCCATTATGACGTTATCATGTCATATCGTCGATTACTTTACAATCTTGACTCCTCCATCACACCGATTTCGACTTGGAACATTTCCTTCACGTACTAAGTATTACGGTTCCATTATATTTTGTACATGAATTGATGCAGAGAGAAAAGCTAAGCCCAAGTCGAGTCAAGCCTCAGTTTTGCCGAGCTCGGCGAAAACCTGACTCGGATTTTGGATGTGATCAAAACATTTAGAGCTTGGAGCTTGGAGCTTTGAGCTTTGGAGATTGGAAAGTCCCAGAAAATCCCCTGTGATTGGACAACCTTCAGTTTCAGCTCAACCATGAAGACAAAAAGTCCAACTAAAAACTAAAATCAAAACCATATTCAGAGGACGGATGTGAGGAAAAGGTCTTTTTTATTTTTTTGGGAACTGAAGTATTAATTTTAGGTTTAATTTTTCCCGTGTAAAAATATATACTTTTGACTTTGGGAACATCTTTACATCTTTTTACTAAAAGATGAAAGAAAAAAGATAAACTTACATTTACGTGTGAAATGCAAAGATAGTATTTTGCATGCAAATGGAACAGTAATAAAAGTTGATAAAAAAGTTGTTTGTTTTGTTTTTCTTAAAGATTGAGATGAAAATAAGGAAATTGGAATTAAATTTCAGCTCCAGGCTCCAGCTGCAACTTGTATTGTACGTAGAACAAAAGCTATAGTTTTATAGTTTATGCTTGTGCTTGTGCTTCTGCTTACGATTATGATTATGATTCAGCTGATGGCGTATTATTTAAACAGACTGAAGGATTTTATACTGGTCATAAGACATAAGATAATGTGGCAGTGAAGGAGGATTTTATTGACATTATATCGTACATCGTACATCGTGCGGGCGGAGGAGGAGGAAAATACAATATAAAAGACGAAGAAGAGCTGAGGCCTGATGTTTGCCATGTGAATGGGAAATGGGAAATCAAATCTTTTGTTTCTTTCACTTTTACTTTTACTTTCCGTACTTTCTGTTTCCTTTCCGCCTTTTGTCGGTATCCGTATTGATATCGTCTCTGTCTCTGCCTCTGTCTTTTCTCCAACTCGCTATTATTATATTATTTTATGATCCAAAGAGCTGTTTCATTCATCATGATGAATGTGTGCAGTTTTATGGCCTTTCTTAAACAGCTGGTGATCCGAGATCCGAGATCCGAGGTTCTAGATTCTAAAAGAGAACAAGAGCGAGAGGAGAAAGAGATAAAAGATACAGGGAAACCGGCAAAATCACAGTGAAACTCCAAACTCCAAATCCTCAACTAAAACCGTGAGTATTACACTATCAATGCACAATGTACAATGTCCATTGTACAGCCTCGGATAGCTTTCTTCCTTTTCGCACGACACATATCATACAATATAATTTAATAGATAAAAGTCTTATCCTTTTTACTCCAAGCCGCATATAGCATATTGCAACTTTTTCCCTCTTGTTCTTTACAAGTCCAGCAGTCAAGTCAACTAAAGCTTTCGTATGCATCAGTCATAAACTGTAAACTGCCTTTTTTCTTTCTGCGTATTAACCATTTTCCTTCAATTTAATGATGATTCCCATAGCTTTGACCATTTGACCATTTGACCAGTTGGCCAGTTGGCGATCCCCTTCTTTCAATTTGGTCGTCACTGGTTCATCCTCCACAGAAAATCATGAAATATGACGGTAAAAGTAAAAGTGTCCATTTCATACAAATTTTTCCTCTTTTTTCCTCTTCCTTTTTGACTCTCATCTTCGTCCAAATCGCCAACTTTATTTTACCTCCATCCTATTTTAAATTTATTTATGATGCATAATTCTGGAGTATCTATCTAAAAATGCAAATAAAATAATGATGTGGGTTGACTATATAAGGATATAAATTCAAATTTAAATTCGGAAATCTAATCCACAAAATTGTAAGGACTGTAATTTATCATTTGTATTTTGTTATTGACCACGATGTTATTTTGACCTTGGGGGAAGAATGGGCGTTCAAAACGTATGTAAATATTGATCTTTGAGTTCTCAAAAGTAAACTTGCCCAAGAAAACAATAAGAAAGAAGAAAAGGGCATTTGTTATTTGATATTTGATATTTGATGCAGTTCATCTTTTTGTTGAACTTGAGTCCTTGCACATTGCACATGTGTATTTATTTGGACACTTGCATCTACAATTCATGTGGATGTGGATGTGGATGTCGATATGTGCGTGTGTGAAAAGTTACTGCAGGGATTTTTGTCTATATGTGGAAAAGTGTATAAAACAAGAGGAAAATAGAGTGGATAGCGGAAATGCAGAGAGATGAATGCAATGCAGTGCAATCCAACGGGAATCCAATCCAAGGCAATGCAACATAGTGCAGTGAAGTGTAGTGAAGTGAACAAGGAGCAAGAGCGAAAGCAAAGGCGAAGGCGAAGGAGAATGTAGTGGAGCCAGTGGGATGATTTATGCGTTTCGAGATATGAACCTCAGTGCCCTTTCCTCCATTTCAATATGTTCCCTTCATATTGAAACGCATATTCATTACGAATTATTGCTCAACTGGGACATATTATTGCACCAAATCATAAAGTAGCAGAGAACTCTGTACAACTCTTCAAGCTAGAATCTCGAGTCTCTATTTTCTATGTAATATAAAGTGCTCACTACATGTAGAATGTAGAATGTAGAATGAAGACTCTCAAACTCCCCCAACTCTTTATCTACTTTCAAGTTTCAAGTCTTTTCTACTTTAACAGAATCACAACCAGAACCAAAAGTAAAACTAGAAATAGGAATGTGACTACCAAACCAAACCAAACCAAGTACTTTATATTATAGAGTCCCACTCAAAAAAATGTTTTTTCACTTGTTCTTATTATATGTGATCTTTTTCTTCTTTTTCTTTTACTTTTTCTTCTTGTTTTCTTTGCTGGGTTTCTTATGAATGCAGAATGCACAAGTTGTAGTTGGATTACAGACTACAGACACTCAACTTCTCACTAGATAGACTACATTTCTTGTTCCGTCTTCCATCTTCCTTCTTCCTTCTAGTTGCAGTATATTTTACCCGTCAGTCTAAACTCCTTCTCCTCCTTTTTCAAAGTATCTATTCCCAGTTCATATTATTTCTGTTCCTTTTCCTTTGTCTTTCTACAGTCTACAATCTACAGTTTTTTCCTTGCCCATTTCTTTCTTTTTCCCAGAGAGAAGAAGACGCACTTATTTATGGCTCTATGTATGCTCATGCATGTATTCATGTATGTATTTCTATGTATGTGTACAATGGATGTTTCTACGTGACCTTCACATTATGGTACCTTTCAAGTTCAAGTGCGTATATTTACGATTAGGATGCGTTTGGAAAGTTTGGAAGGAGGAGAGAGGAAGAAAGAAAGAAAAGGGGTAGGAGAATGGAGCATGGCTGGAATATTTATTGGACTGGATAATCGTATAATTATTTCCGTATTTCAGTATTTCCTTATTCCATCTTTTCTCTTGTCTCTATCCAAATCTTGATTTTCTGATACGGATACACAGAAGATGGAGAATGGAAAATGCTTTTTCTTTTTCTTTGCATATGTAAAGTGTAAAATTGTAACATTGTAAAATGTACTGTTTCTTATTGATTATTAACTGTTACTTGTTTTAATTTTTACCTTTTTCGTTCTATATTCTCCATAATTCCATTTGACATTTTAATTATCCAAGTTTCCTTTTTTATTTTAAAATGAAAAAACCATTTCAAAATCAAAAACCAAAAAATGTTTCTTATATATGATATAAAACGATAGTTTGGATATGAAAATCTTGGATGGGAAAGTCTGTCAAATTGACGGATGACGGGTGACGGGAGAGTGATTGTTAATATTTCACCGATTACTTCCGTCTTTCAATAACGTATCAAGGCATCAAGGAGGAAGTGAGGCGGAAAAGAGGAGAAGAACAAGTTCATATTTCCCCTTCTTCATCTTCTCCTTCTTCTCCTTTCACATCACCCCATCACATAATATATTATATCTGTATTAAAAGCACAGTATCATTTGTACATTGTACATGTTTCATGTTATACAATGTCATCGTCATTCTACATTCTACATCTTCATCTTCACTCTCGACTTTTTGCTCCCTTCCATGTTCCATCTGGTTCCTGATTTACTATGTAAAATGCATAGGTAATGCAGAATCAAGAATGCATACACAATTCATATGATGATGATGATGATGGTGATGGGAAGAAGAGGAGCATTGAGCAGTGAAGAGTCATCATGATTCATGATGAATGAAGAAATTTTGCTACCTTTTCTATAACAATGCTCTTCACTCTTCACTTACAATTGCATTGTGTCTCGTGTCTTGTGTCTTGTGTTGGTGGTTGAGTTTGGTTTAGTTTAGTGAATCTGGATCTACAATGGAAATAGAAACGAAGGAAATGAAATAGGTTGAATAAACGGGAAATCGGATGACTTTCCCTCCTCTTCCTTTTGGTTATTTGTTTGGATGGGGAAGTGAAGCTAGGTTTGGTTTGTTGTGTTGTTCTGTGTTGTGGCTTTATTCATGTCTAGTATTTTCCACACTCGTGCATTTCCTCCATTCTCATTCTGGATGACGACAACTTCCTTCCTTCCTTTTATTATACCACTTCTTCTTCTTCTTCTTCTTCTTCTTCTTTGTCTTCATCTCCTACTTCTTTTTTTCAGCTTCTTGATTCTTGATTCTTGGTGCTGGTTACTGGTTTCAAGTTGGTTTTTCTTTTGCTTTTCACGTCTCCAATATCTTTTCTCTTTTTGCCCTTGCTTTTATTTGTTCATTTCCCAGCTCTTTCATTCTCATTCTGAAGCGTATGTTTATGTTTTATGTACTGTGTAGTTTCAGCTGTTTTGTTGATGTTGATTCTGCTTTTGCTGTTGCTGTTGCTGTTGCTTTTATATTCTTGTTCTTTTTTGTTTTCCATGTTGTTTGTTTGTTTGTTTGTTGATTGTTTTGGTCACGGCCTTTCAGCTCCCTCCATTTCTCTTGCCAGTCTTTGCTCAGTTGCTGTCTCCGTTTCTCTCAACATCTTAATTTTCTCCTGTCCTCGTCCTTCCTCTTCCATTTAACATGCTACACTGGTTTCCTATATTTGCTCTCATTTTTCCTTCTGTTTACCCTCAAGTGGATGAATGACTGGAGAGTGGAGACTGGAGACTGGAGACTGAACTGCCTTTCAAGAAAGGCAAGTAGAAACACAGACAAAGTCAGACAAATTCAGTATCTTTTCCTTTGCTACACTGCTGAATGCTGAATACTGACAACTGACAATAAAACGTCAGTGGTCAACGAGAGATTCATGTATCAATATTTTGTACATTTTTTTCATCTCATGTATCATGTTTTTTGCAACTTTTCTATAAATCACAAAAGTTATGAGTATTTTGTATCATATACCGAATACCGAATTTCAAATGCTTTTTTATGTACTTTTGTACAATTTGTTCTTGTTTTACTAAAGCTTTTCCATTTATTATTATTATTATTAATTTATTATAATTCCTCAACTCGTGAGATAAATAAAGCTTTTTGAAACACAGTGGCAAGTTTTTGTAAATGAGTAAAAAACATAAGATAAAAGATCAAGCATTCCGGCATTCTAGATTCTAGATTCTAGATTATGCATTCGGGTTGCAACTGTAATCATTTCAAAATGAATTGTGAAACATGGATTTGAATTTGGATTTGTATATGGTGTGTGGAAAAGAAAAGTCTGCACGTGTGATATCATGTACTCTTTGTTCAGTCGAGTTTGAGTTTGAGTTTGAAAATGAAAATGAGAATGAGAATGAGCGGAGAATGTAACAAGTGTTTGAAATATGCAAAACATCTAAATTTCTAAATTTCTAGGCGGAGATTTGTGCTGCATCTGCTGCGGAGCTGGTTGCATCTGTAGTTGGCGGAGAAGATGGATGTTTTGTATCATTAGGCTACTGTACTACAGGTTCGCCCTTTTCTTCCTTTTATACTTATTCTTTAACACATTTAACTATAATTTTACATACAACATACAAAGTATAAAATATTATACGCATAATACATTATAGTTCTAAATTTTACAATGTTGATACTCTAATAATATATTTTATTATAAATTATAAAATCAGTTGCACATTTAAGGCCGATTTATACTTCACTCGTTGCCATATAAATGTACAAGAGGAGTGACAATGTTAACGAATGGGATCATGCTACGAATTGCATGAAGTATAAACCAGCCTTTACTATGAATAACTGAAGGCATTGAAATTTGCATTGACAGGGTTAAAACTAGAAAAAAATGTGTTGTTACAAGTCTTACAAGTGATGACAAGTAAATTTACATTCATTACATTTCAGTTTTCTAATTTCTAACCACATATGTATTCTCTATTACTTTATACCGTATACTGTATAGTGTATAGATGATTAGTTTAGCTAGGCTAATAATACAAGAGAAAAGAAAAGGAAGTTGCAGAGTGCAGACTTTTGGAATAAATTTAGTCAAACTGTAGACTGTAGAGCCAAAAAGACACAGAGAGAAAGAGAGACTGAAAGGACGAGGAAGAACTTGACTAGTCCTCTTGTATAATATAAATGAAGAAACTATGATAATGAAGTGAAATTGTGAAAGTATGGAAGGAGAAAGAGAGAGAAAGGGAGTGAAAACTTGTGTGGATTAGAGGGTGAAAGTGAAAGGGAGAATGAGCGGAAGATTGAAGACATGATGTTTTTACACAAGTAGACACTAGACATTAGATTCATGCAACTTTCTCTCGCTCTCCTTCCTTTCCTTTTCCTTTTGCTTTTGATGATGTCCTTCTCTCTCCTCTTAATTGTCCTTGCAACTTGTATTATGTATTATGTAAAATGTATAATCACAGACAAAAGTAGTAGCTAGTCTTTTGAGGATAATTCTGTAGGGAAAAGGACAGTATTTTATTTCCTACATTTGTATGTTCTAGTGAATCTTGACAATTCCCTAATTAAATAAAAAAGTACAAGTTTAAAAGTCTAGAGTCTAGAATCTAGAGTCTAAATTTTGAATCGAGCTAAAACTACTACTTTCAAAATTGTGGAATGTGGATACTGTCACGGGTAAAAAGCAGGTTCATCAAAGAAGGAGTAAAACAGATAAACTTTTTTAGACCACTAATACTAAAAAATTAGTTGGATGATTTTAGTTAACTCTAAATCCTAAATTCCTAAATATATTGCCATGGGAGAAGTATTAATTGAATTTGTTATTTTTATTATGTAAAATGGAGCAGGAAAGAACAACACAATGTTTGGAAGACCAGTGAACCAAAAAATGGGAGTAGTCCCCACTGCCATTTCCTGGTTGTTTAAATCAATTCAGGAACAACGACAAAAGACCGGCTCCAGGTTTTCCGTTCGTGTCTCTGCTCTGGAAGTTACTGGCGGCTCTTCTCATGAAGTCATCAATGACTTACTCCTTCCTTTTGTCAAAGGTAAATAATAGTATTAGTAAATCCCTCTTCCTGTTTGTCTTTTGTCTTTTGACTTTTGACTTTGGAATTTTCAGCTTCTACTATCTATTGTTTGTTTGTTTGCTTGTTTAATTGTAACTACAATTGATAGTTGACATTGCCATAGTATAGCAAGGTTTATATTCTTTATATATAGCCTTTACTAGTAATATATTATCTATTAAATAGTCACAGCCTTACATTACGCATTAACCATAAAATCAAAAACAAGAGACATATTTTCCCAAAGAATAAATTCTGTCATTTGTTTACGCAATTTAAACGCTACAAAATCTTTCCAAGTAAATGCCGAGTAAATGTAGATGAAGAATATTCAAATAGCAAATAGTATAGATGAAAAGTAGAAAAGTAGAGAGAAGAGAGAAGAGAGAGTATCAAATACAAAACTTGCACATCAACATCCATGAGACTTGCAAGTTGAAATAAATAGGAGCATATAAATTGACTTGAAAGTTGAGAATAAGCTTATGGGGAGAGAAAGCGAGGCGGTTGGATATTGCATACCCTTTCTCTGGATATGGATCTGAATCTGGATCATTTAAGGAAAGATACCAGATGCAAAGAAAGATTTCCAGAGCCGATTAACTTGAGACTTGCGAATGGAACGAAATGGATTGGCTTGGATTAGATTGGAGAGAGGAAGAGAAATCTACATCTACCAAGTGGATGAAGATGCAGATGAAGATGATACGGTGCTGAATGCAGAATATGTATTTCTTATTATGTATTTTGATTGGAATGAGTAAAGTTTGAGAAATGGACCATTCTAATTTACATTGATATCTTCGTTCTTGCATTTTTCTGGTTCTCTTTTCTACAACTCAGGACCCACTTGAGCTTGAGCTATTTTTCTTTCTTTATAAACAAAAGAGTTGCAAAAAACTGCAGCTTTTGTCACTCTATTGAATGTTGAGAAAATAATATGACAAAGACATACAGTATGACATCTCCCATAGTATTTTTCATAGGTGAAAAGAATAAACCAGAACCAGAACCACTTTCATAACTCACACACATTTATAATATACAAAATGCGTAAAACATGTAGTGAGCAGGGCGCAGTCTTAATTTGAAAAATAGCCAGTGCAAGAAACAGAATAAGAAGAAGAATAAAACAAAGAAAGAGAGAGAGAAAACTTCTTGTGTCTTGTGTAATAGTTAATACAAGAGTAACAAGGAGAGTTACACATGGAAAATTTAATTTAGAAACTCCCATGTTCAACTCAAGTTTTAATTCAAGTTTTATTCCTCAACATTCACAGCAGCCGTTTGACTACTGCATTTTGTCCATTGTCTATTCTCTATTCTCTATTTTCTGGAGTCGGGAGACTGGAGTCTGGGGTTTGGATTGTGAATCGGAGACATCTTCACATAGATATAAAGTAAAGTAGTATAAAATTGTATTGTAAGCAGTATTCAGGATTCAGGATGCACTGTGCACTGTGCACTGCATCCACACATTTCTGTCCCCTCCACTTAACAAAGTCAGTATTTAACCCGTAAAACTCCAACTCAAGCTTGGAGAACTTGGAAAAGAGGACTCCAAAAGGAGAGCGAGAAAGAGAAAGAGACAGAGACAGAAATCTGAAGATGAGGTAAACTTGGGACATTAAGAGAAATTCACATAGGTACGAGAATACAATATATCAGATGGATTCGCATTTACTACTTAAAGTATTACCGTCACATGTATGGTATGGAGTATGGAAAATGTACATATGCACGCCAGATTTACTTTCTTCTAATGATAAGAGAGAGATTGGAGGACGGTGATTGCAACCCTGTTGCAGTCATTATGCTAACGAAGATAAACCCAAATATCCATATCCCGAGGCCTCTACACTCTACACTCTTCGTTTTCATCTTGATTCCCCCACATGTACCTATATTCTATATTCTATTCTCTGTCATATGTAAACATGAAAATTCAAGAAAGGACACAAAAGACACACGCAAAATCCACATCCTAATTTTATACCTTTTCTTTTTGTTACGTAACTTTGGAATCTCCTTTATTATATACACATCTTATACACACAATTATTATTAAACTTGGAGTTTATGTGAATACTAGTTTAGTATATTTTCTCTGTACATACTCAATGCTCAATACTTACAAATCCGCAGGCAAGGACAGAAATTTCATTTACTTTTACTTACTTTAAGTGTTTTCGCATTTAGGCTAGTTAAACTTTTCCCTGTAGTAAATACTTGAATAAACGTCAAGGTATTTTAAATTTAAATTAAAATAAGTTCCAAATCCAGAATCTAGAATCCAGAAAATCTTTATGTGGGAGTGTGTGTATTTTTGAATGGAGAAAATGAGAAAATGAGGAATTCTTTGAAATTTTCTACTGCTATTCTTAGAGAGAGTGTGTGTATGTGTGTGCATTGTGTATCGTCAAATAATATAGTTTTATTTCATGTCATATTCAGAATTCACAGATCTTTTGGTATGCAAGACGCAGTGTTTTAAAATACACAGGGTGCAGAGTGCACAGGCAGAGACAGAGACGGAGACAGAAGACAGAGGCTGAAAGCTCAAAGTATTAAGTATTAAGTGAAAGAGAAAAGAGTGAGGAGAGAGGAGCAGATTTTATCCAGTTAAATGAAAAAGATGAAAGTTAAAGTAGCCTATGACATTTTACGACAGTTGCCTTTTTAACAGTCGCATTCGTCTCTCCCGTTTCTCTTGTCAGTCAGTCACTTTTCTTATTCATTCTTCCGTCTTTCGTCTTTTTCTTTCTCATCTCCTCATCTGATTTCCTTTACTTTCTTATTATACACATTATTATGCACAATGCACAAGTATATTTCGTATACAGAAACATCTAATAATATATTTTTCTATACAAGTTTCCTTCTTTTTCTTCCGTCTCTTCCTCATTTCTCTCATTTCGTCCGTTGCCTTTCTTTTCTTTTTATTCTCATCTCTCAAGTCTCAAGTCTCAAGTTCTCATCGTCCTCGTCATTGTCATTGTCATTGTTTCGTCTTTTTCTTCTTTATTTCTCTGCATCCGTCGGCTCGTCATCAGAATTTTATCTGATTTCTACTCCTCTTTATTATTATTCTTCATTCCTCTTGTTCTTGCTCTCATACTCAATGCCATACTTTATGACTCAAGACTCCAAAGTCTACATAATCAAGAATCACGAATCACGGATCAAGACGGACTGGCTCCAACAGAAAAGATGGAAATGTAGAAAGTAGAAAACGTGATCTCACTGTTATTCGTCTTTGTCTTCGTCTTCTTATTCGGATTTCGTCGACTCCTTCGTCTTGTAGCTTCATAAATAAGGCACCGTGAGGAATCCGTATGATATTTACAGACTACAGACAAATATCTTGAGCCTTTCTCCCTTTTCCTGTACTTTTTACATACGTTTTTGTTTCTGTTTCTATTTCTGTGTATTGTGTATCTTTTTTAAGAAAAGGGATAAAAAAGGAGTCAAAATCCTCCTACACTCATAAATGCTGAAAAAGAAGAAGAACGATTGTACATGGTACAGGCATCAGAGATTGTAGATAGACAAAAGTCAGTGGATGAGGAAACCATTCAGATTTATGCACTCGTAAAACTTATCGTACACTTTGATCGTAAATTCAAAATAAATGTTTAAATATCTGTACTTTTTGTTTTTTGTGCTGCTTTGTTTTATTTTATTTTGTTTTGTTTTTAGTTTTCAGCAATTGTTCTAAAAA
>JABASP010000657.1:0-44800 GCA_019776565.1 Sminthurinus signatus
TCTCTCTCTCTCTCTCTCTCTCTCTCTCTCTCTCTCTCTAGCTTTTACATTAGTCGACAGTCGACAAGAAATGTCCAGGTTCAGTAGAAAATTTGTACAGTCGTGCACTACACTAAATATACACGTGTTTTCTTACCTTTGTACTTTCAACTTTCTACTTTCCACGTCTATCTAATTTTCATTTTCGTCATACATCATTTTCCAAACAGAACGTAGAAAGGAAATAATAAAAACGTGTGTTAATAAAAAAGAGAGAAAGGAAATATACTTTATATTGAACATTGAACATAAATCCAAACTATTTGAAATCCTTTGTAAAAAAAATCTGAGTATTTTTCTAAATCATTCTAAATTTTGACAAAAAATCTAATTTTGGAGCAACTTTTCTTCCAAATGCAAATTTTTGCACACGCGTGTACTTGTATATATTTTTTCAGTATGTTAGAAATGATCCTGTCTGATCAGAAAAATATAAAATAGCGAATAGCGATGAAAGGAAACCAGTACACAGTACAATGGAATGAAATGTCATCGCGGACAATCACGGGGCATGCTTGTTTTAAGAAAAAAAACCAAAGTCTCCAAGTTGAAATTCCAATTCCAATACGATAAGGAAATATAGTTCCGCATGATATCCCACAAACTATAAACTTTCTAAATATCATTCTAAAGGACCCTCCTAAAAGTTCTTACTATGCGAATCAATGTATTTAAGGATGTATTATATCCGTGCTTTCGTATCTTACTATTTTATGGAACTGAGTAGAAGCAACCACAAAACGGAAGCCACAAAATGAAATCTTATCTATGTACAATGTACACGAGTATTAAACCTAAATCATACTGCTGTAAATTGTACATAGTGTAGAGTGTAGAGTACAGCTCAAGTAATATAATAAAATAAAAGTAGAAGTTCAGATGCATACAAAGATATCTCAAATCTAAAAGGACTAGTATTGTGTAGTATAGCGGTTAATAATTTGTAATTTATAAGCAAATCAGTGGCATAACAACACAATAGAAGACTCTTTTGATTCCGAATCCTGTGTACATATGCACATATAGAGAATATTGAAAGTATAGATAAAATCGATGCAATATTATGATGGGAAGAAAAGATACCACGTGAAATAGGCATACAATAATACCAGAAGCAGAACCAACTAGTTCAAAATATCATGAAGAATGAGACCCAATATCAATACAAAAGGAGCATTTTTTGGCATTTGAGTTTGTAGCTGTAGTAAAAAGGTTCGTGTTTATACAGTATATACATATTGTGTATAAGCTGTCTTCTGTATTGTATTCATTTATCTAAACAGATACAGAGTCGAAAAATAGTTGAAAGAGCGTAAAAGAAAAAGGGAAAAGTCAAGTATGTATATAAATATACATGAAACTGGACTATGCATTTTTCCTTACGAGTTGTAGAACCCTTAAAATTCAGGTGTGTACCTACAATACAACATTGTGGACATGGGCTAGTTTTTCTTGCGCCTTTTCATGTATGTATGTAGAGCTCGAAAGGAGACTAAAAAGAATAAATAAAATCTGTTTTTTTTCTTTGATGGACGAGACAATCAAGCTCAAGCGATGTACGTGCTTGGGTGCATGAACTATGAAACAGTGTGTAGTATATGTACTGCCTTCACAATTTACACTCTCCACCGTTCACCTTTAAAGAACCTAGCAATGAAATTCCGCTAAAGAATCTGGAAAGTCAAATAGTGAAAAAATGTTTTCCTGCTTTCCTTCTTTATGTCTTCTTTTTTTGTTACATAGATGAAAGATGAAGGATAGGGTTTGCATTTGATTCGATGGGATTTACACAATATGCATACTTTTTCAGAGTGTAAAATACTTTTCTTTGGAAAAAGACAGTAAAAGAGGAGAGCGAAGAAAAGTGTAAATAACAACAAATCCTAAACTAGAAAGTGCATAAAAAAATTGACACACATTTGACCATCTCGTGTCATCCAACTTACACAATTATTGTACTTTTTGGATTCAGTTTTTTATGCTAAAAATTTCCAAGGTTTTAATAAAATCATTTCAATTTAGCTCAGTGGAAAAATTAAAAAGTTGGATTTGTGATCTGAGCTTTTCTTATGTTTTGTTCCAATAATTTCCTTGTACATATTTAGTGGCGAGAATCTGTGCGCATCCACAATACACAAGGAATGAATCTCTGATGCTCCTGCTCAACTTTTTGTACAAAGTAACACAAACAGTGTGTGTATTTGTGTGTGTGAGTCTGGAAAAGTCAAAAAGTCAAGAAGTCGAGAAAGATGACATTGTCACACCTTTTCGACGGATTTTTCGGTATAACTCTGCTAGATTAATGCATCCCTGTGCCTTTTTTATCTATATTAATACATACATATATATGATGATACAGAATGAAACGGTAGCGTACAAATTGCTGGCGGCTAAAGAGTGTTTATGTATGAGTACGTATAAATAAACTGGTGTATATTGTGTACTGTATACCTACATCCTTCTTACTCCTCTTATGATGTATGATAAAATATAATGTCCCATTGTGTATATTTCCATGTAGGACGGTAAATTTTGTTCTGTTTGCTTATACAGTGGCTCTTTTAGTTATTAGTTGCCCAAGAAGTGCGACCTATCCCTATGGTATTTCATTCTTTTTGTTGGTATTAAAAAGCTGAAATGGCGGGTAGGTATGGTACGATATGGCATGGCATGGCCTGGCAAGGTCTGATGTGGTTCGTGGAAAGTCAACGGTATAAAGCTAAGAAAAAGATGAAGAAGGAGAAGGGAGAAAGGGAAAAAGAGAAAGGAAAAAAGAAAGCAGGGGGAGAGGAAAACGAAAACCAAGACGAAGACGAAGCAGCCTGAAGAAGGAAAGAGAAAGAAAAGTTTTTTGAAGACTAATGTACATATTATTTATATGACTGAGAGAGGAATGAAGGGGAAAGACATAATAATCTCTATGTGTGTATGAGTTGTTAGGGTATGAGTGGAGAGTGCAGAGTGTGGAGTAGTGTGCAGCTCTGATAGACGAGAACAGGAGAAGATGAAGAGAAATGAAGGAAAGAAAGAAGGAACATGAGAAGAAGACGTAGTTCTAAAATGTACATGTAGTTTGTGTATTGTAGAGTGAAAGAGTGAGTGAGTGTGTATGTGTGTGTGTGTGAGGAGCATGCGCCAGTGAAAAAATTCTGATAACATTTTTTGTCATTTTGCCAATGCAATCGAAATGAAAGAGCTAGGCCAATTGATTTTTGTCCAATTTTTTTCTTGTTTCTTTCCCCCGACTCTTTCGTCTCTTTTCCCTTCCTTTTTCTTTCTTTCTTTCCTTCTTTCTTTTTTCCTTTCTCTTTTCTCTTTTCAATTTCTCTTGCTTATTCAACCTCCACTATTTTTTTTCTTCATTTTTCCTTCTCTTCACCATCCTTTCATTTTCGTTTTCATTTTCTAGTTTGTTCCTTCGTCTTCCGCAAACTAAAAATGGACTCGGACGCGGAGAGGACGTGGAGACAATGTGAAATGGTGAAATGGGGAAATGAGAATGTGTGTGTGTGTGTGTGCATAAATGTGCGTGTTGTGTAGTTTATGCTTTTATAATACACTATGTAGCATCTTCCGTTCTTGTCCATGGATACTTCTTAGTTTAAAAGCCATCTTCAGTATCACTTTTTAAATGTGGAATTGATCTTCACAGACAAACAATTAGAGAAAGTACAAGTGTGTATGCATGTGTTTGTCTAAATTGTAGAATGTAGAAGGTACAATGTACATTGTACATGCTACACGTAGAAGGTTGACGCTTCATTAAAATGACCAAAATAAGTTGTAAATGAAACTTACAACTTATTTATGTAAGAACAGGACAGGGTTAAAATAGTACCGTAATAGAAGAAGCTACTTGGAAAATAACACATGCTACAACACTTGGATTTTAATTGAAGCTTTTGCGTCATTCCCGCGTGATTATGAAACAAACTGCCACCTTGTAATCAGATCCGGCTTCAGATCGTGAAAAAAAATTAGACGTCTTGAAATTAAAAAAACTAATAATAAGGCAACGTGAGCGGGTTTTACTTGTGGATAAAATTACGCTTTGTTATGGACGAAAGTGTGACATGTGCTTTTAGGATTTTTTTCGGTTTGAGTTTCTTCCAATTTTTAATGTAAGGGTTCTGTTGTTTCTTTTGTTATTTTAGAAGTGTTTATTTTTAGATTTTATTGAGTATTGAGTATATTGGTGTGATAATTTGGAAAAATCTTTCTCATTATTATTTTTCTCGAGAACCTTCCCGAGAGTTCATTTCCATTTCCATTTCCCTCGAACCACGTTGCACTGGTTGAAAAGTTTGAAGACACAAATGTGGATATGAAGGAATGGTTGGTTAGTTTGTATTTGGTATTTTGTATGTGTGGCGTACAACATTCCGCGTGCGTTGTTGGCTGTTGGTTGTTGGCTGGTCTCTTGCATTTAAACGAAGGATTATGTTTTCTTTTCTATTCCTACAGTGTAAAATTGGTTGCAAATCCTGTGTCTCTGTTTCTGCTGAAGTAAGGAGTAAGCAGGAGCAGGCCGTAGTTACATTTTCCTTCAACTCTTCAACTATTTTCGGAAAAGAAGTTTAGTGTACTCTGTTCTCTAAACTCCACACTCGACAGTCTACAGTCTATAGTGAGGGAAATTCGGGAAATGGCATTAACTCGTAATGACATTATGCGATGATTGCATAACGGGAAACTAACTTACTTACACCGGAGAATTTTATTCTTGGGGAATCACAATAAGGGAGAACGGGAAAGAGAAAAAGAGTGAAGGAGGATTTAAGCTTACTTCAGCACTTTACCTCCAGAGAAAACTTAAACTGTGACTCTGATTAATTTTGTAGCTGCATAACGCCGTTTTAAACAAATTTAAAGAATAATAATACCACTGGAAATTATTGAATGCTTTCAAAAAATCACAAACTATGATAATTTTCAATTCACTTTCCATTCATCATATTTATGCTAGACAAACTATTGAGTATCAAAAGTCAAAAGTATTATTGATGAACTGTTAAGGGTAAGAAAAAAATTAATCGTCTGCTCCTAGTTCGTATTTCGTAGTAAATGCACAATAAATGTAAGATAGTATGAAATTACATATTTCTCTCGATCCTCATTATTTATTTGCTTGGGATATAAAAGTAGAATTACATTATACTTTTTTTTATATATTCACCTGAACTCGCTTAAACTGAAGCCTTCTTATCGGCAATCAATAGTCTTTTCTTGTCTGTTGTCAAAATTCAAAAGTCAAAAGGTGAATATGAAAAAACACAAGTTGATAAATGTAAGTACTTCCCTGTAAGTACTACGCTGTTCATTGTTCATCATTTGTTTTCGAGCATGGGAAAAAGAGGAAATGCAAAATCTTTGCAAAGAAAGAGAAACCGGGTCAAAGGATTTGTATATACAAGGAGAATACAAGTACAATGCGCACTGTACAATGCACAAAATATCTACCATAGAAAAAGAATCCTCTAAAAAAAGAAAGAAAGGTCTATGTAAGGGCTCTACCGTATCCGCATGTACTTGTGCAGTTTCCTATAATATAAACTCTCATACATGTGTGCATGTACAATGTACAATGCACAGTGTACATTGTACGTTGTACATGCATGTGAATGCAATGCATGAGTGTATGTATACAGAGATCTAACATTCATTCACAGATTTTTTTACAGTTACGCTTTACGCTCCCGCTCTACTACTACTTTCTCTCCAACTCGAAAGAAAACCTACGCTACACGCGTATTCACACATGCACCATGTATACTGTGTAGGCACAGGGAATTCTAGTATAGAGTGTAGAATGTAGAGTCGAGAGCATGACATTGCGCTTCCAGTCCACAACCCACAGTCACAAAGGGGTTTGAAGTACAAAGTACGAATGCGAATACGAATACGAATGTGGCTGTGGCTTTGGCTGTGAATGCACAAAAGAGTGAAGAGCCATACCATACCATTTCCATTGCATATAATATGTATACACTCATATTATCTGTATTCCCTTCCGAATGGGGGTATATGTAAACTTACGCGACGTTTTCTATGTTTCCTCTTCCTTTCTTTGACTCGCATTCAACTCAGACTTTAGACTAGGTGAGTTGATCTAGCTCAAGATGTATCTGTATACAGAAGTGTATAACTCGAGAATTGAGAAGGAAAGGGAAAGAAAAGAGTGAGTTAACTCTTTCTCTTTTTCTCTCCCTTTCTCAACATTTCTCTTTCAACTTCAACTACTTGAACTTCCTTTTCTTGCATGTGCTCAATGTTCAATGCTCAATCCTCAATGCTCAACCTCTTCCTACTTTTATCCTTTATCGTTATCGTCAGAGGCACATTCGTACATCGTCCACACATATTATACATGTGTGTATGTCGTAGTGTGTGCCGTAGTAGAAAAGTGTCCTATTTTTACGCACCAAGAGCAAAATACATCCTTCCCTTTACAACTGTCATATTACATCTATACAAGTGAAGACTTGAATACAGTGAGGCTTTTTACTATTTTGTCATCTAAATGATTGCCAAGTTTATGTAAAAAAACTGTTTCTAGATTCTTTTTTTCTGAATATTTTGTAAGGTTTAGTTAAAAGAGTAAGCAGAAACAGGAAACGTAATAATAATAACTATTATTATTATTAGACGATGATTTCAAAAAAATACTATTTTACTTACAAAACCTACAAAAATATAAAAATTGGATTCCTTTCAATTCAAAATTCAATTGGTAAATGATGGTGAGAAAAAATCAGTATACAGGTTCGTGTTCAGCATCTAAATATTATGTATTTGTTTATATTTCTACAAAAAAAACAATTATACACTGGTCAACAGAATGAATCAATGATACTGACGTCATAAAGTATAGGCATTAGGCATTGGTTTAGTATTTTTGTTTGTCATTTTTTCCTGCCTGTTCTCATTTCAGTTACCAGAATTATAGACATTACACGAGAGTAATGTTATGTTGAAACAAAAAAAAATCGTCCATGTACAAATAGTAAAAAGATGAAGAGTAAGGAAAACATCATCTAACGGAAACAGCGAAATCTGAGAAAACAAAAAAAAAATCTATGCCAAACAAGAATGAAGAAATAATAATTGTACACGTGTAGGATTCCTACATGAGAGGTACATAATTATTATGTACGGTAAGTTATTACAGTGGTGTGTAAGACAAAGACAAAAACTAGAGAGGAGGGGGGAAAATGGCGATCTTATTACATTCCTTTGCTATTTGCTAGTTGCCATATGTTATGAAAGGGTAGACTATCTGTATTTATTTATTTTCTTGGTTTTGGTTTGATTTTACTGTTGTTGTCATCATCCTCTTCATGTGAATCATGCTCCGCTTCAATGAAATCACCTAAGAGACGAACAAAAAAGACTGTGGAAAGACTGGAAAAGAAATGGATTCAATGTTTTATGTTTTACACTAGCAGGAAATGGAAATAATGAGCAATTTTTTTTTGGTCACGAACAGAAGACAACGGCAATCCGTGTGCTATCTTTACACATCTTTCTCATACAAATCTGTGTACGTAATTCCGATTCCGATGAGTGCGTGTGCCGTTGTTTTGGATGTTTGGATATTTGGATGTTGGACTGGACACCAAATTTGTACAACGAAACTTTATTCCAATTCCAATTGACACACACGCTGAAAAACTATATTATTTTTTTTCACCGTATTTTTTTTTATTCTTACGGATTGTGTGTCACTTACTATAATTTCTCCATTTACTATGTATTTTGTCTGCTTCAGTGCTTACATATGATATGATATGATATGGTATGATGTAAGCACGTAGTTTTATAAAAGTTATTCTAGGAAAAAAGACATTTTTCCACATAACTAAGAGCGTCAAAAGGAGTTTCCCGGATTTTATAAAGTGATTCAATTTTGCATATGATTTCCTTCCTTCTTTTATATTATTTAGTCTTCATAGTATGGAGTATGGAGTATTAAATTTGCTGTTGAAAGAGTATACACGCAGTTTGTCTTCCCATGTCTAATGATACACAAGCGTAAAATGGTGGTGGATCGTCAAAAGTAAACAGATTATATTACGAATGTTGAGCTGAACTATCAGGATGTGTTGATTTCTTGGAAAAACGGCGTGTGCGTATGTTGTGTTTGTTTGTGTGTGTAAACGTATGGAAATTCTTTACACTTGAAATGTAGTACTACAGTATAAATAAATTCAGTCAGTCAGGTACTCGTCCTCTTTCTATTCCGCTATTCCGCTTCGTCACAACCAACAGCCAACTTCCAACAACAAACCAAAACCAAAGGGAGAGAGAGAGAAAGAGAAAGTACAGTACAGAAGTACAGGGGTAGAAGGAAACTACAAACTACAGAGATGAATGAATGGAAGGACGGAAGAAAGAGGAAGAGAAAGAGAGAATAGGCACATTCTCTCTTTGTACATGGCTTTCTCTCTTTATCTCTCCTCCTCTCTCTCACTCTGATTCTCCTTCTCTCAGTGATGTACATACCGAGAGACAGTTAGACAGACAGACCGACAGACAAAAATAGATATAAGTATTTATATAGTATATAGTGTACCATGTACCATGTACAGGGTACATATCTTGTCCCATATCACGAAAGTGCATACTCCATACACACAAATACATGGGATTTTACACACGAATTCCAATAAGGATTTACTATTTTACTATTTTATTTACATGCGGACGCACTACTGAGTACACGACACATAGAGAATCCAGTGAGAGAAAAAGAGAGAAGGAGAAAAAGAGATAGACAGGCACAAGCGAATAGGGAATACCCTTACTACAACTACAACTACAGCGATTACTATTACTATTACTACAACCGCTGCTGCTCCTTCTGCCTACTGTACTTTGTACTTTGTGAGAGAGGATGATGTGCCTACACAAACAGACACGCACACACACACACACACACACTCCCTTTTCCCAGAATTCCAACTTGAAATGCATCTTTTCTTTGAAACTTTGTAACCTGCTATGCAACTCTCCCCACTTGAAACGAAACTCAAAACTCAATGAACTCTCAGCTCTTTCTCTCTTTCCCGTCTACACATCTTTCTCTGTGGATGTGTGTTTGTGTGTGTGTCTCCTCTTTCTTTCACTCCCTTCATCTCTCTCTTTTTATCTTTGTATGTGTGGTTTGGTTTGGTTTGGTGTTCTGGGTTCTGTGTGTAACCGCAAAATTGCAATTGAATTGAATGCAATTGCACACATAGAAAGTCAAGTGACTGACTGAATGAATGAATGAATGAACCAACCAGCGAATAAGCCGACTATGCACGAATGAATGGCTAGGATTTTCATGAGCATCACGTACACGTACACACTTCAATATTTTCATTATTTATACCGCAATCAAAACCCTTTTAACTCTTAAAATGCCTCGATGATTTTAAAAAGACCACATACTCTTTATACTCACTACATACACGTGTAGATATAAAAAGAATCTCTCCATTAGCCTACTTTCACAAGTGCCGACTTGTTTACAGTTTACAGTTTACACTGACACGGTTCCTGTGGACTGTAGACTGTAGGAAATATTATACTTGGAATTTTAAACCAGGAAACCCCATCAATATAGATGGACAATCAAATTTCAGTTATTTGAACAGTTTTACAGAAAACTTGAATCATTTACTAAAAAAACAATCGACAGTTTTTTGAGGAAATTGAAAAAAAATGAAACATTTATAATTACAAAATCAAAGTTTATTATACCATAGTACATAGTACAGTAGACAGAAAGAAGATATATTTTTTTGTTTGTTTTTTTGTAATAATAATTCAAGTTTTTAGAGGGTTTAAGAATAATAATATTTAGTCTCTCTCTCTCTTTAAATTTTGCTCTGATATGTCTAAAGTTATTACTCTTGTAACCCTGTTACCGTGATAGAGTATAGAAGACTACATTACATTACATTACACTTTATAATGCATAATGTAATGGTCATTCTTTCGTATTTGGAGACTAAAGACTGGAGACCACAGAAACGTAGTAGTAGTAGTACTAAGTTATTTTTGGACGGGGTGTTGAGAGGAAAAAGAGAAATGGAATTGGAAACAGTTATTATTATTATTATTAGTATTATTGCATGTGCTGTGCTAGTCAGAAAATAAATGACGAGAGGAGGGCAATTAAGATATGAGATTTTCAAACGGAGGTTCTTTCTTTCTTTCTTTCTTTCTTTTTCCAACAACAGCCAACAGACGTCCGTTGTTTTTTGAACAATGTACATACTTATAAAACACAAAGTCCGGATAAAGATTTTTAATAAGAGTTACGACAAGAAAAAGTTTTAAAACTTGTAATTTGAATGGAGACGCAAGGAGAAATAATAATAAAATGTAGGACATTCTCGGAACGACTAATATGTACTACTGGAGAACTGGAGGTTGAAAGATACGATAAGGATTTATCGTCCAGTTAAAAAAAATTTGTAGCAATACCAATTCGTCGTAGTTACCGCTGCCGTTGGAGTCATATAATATGTAATATGTATTAAGCTTGTAAAATCGTATAAATCGTAGCCGTTTGTTAAAGAGAAAGCAAAGCTTTTTTGAAATTTTTTTTTTAAAGTGTTGAGTTTTTTAATGACTTTTTATTATAGGGGCCATGGAATTTCCCTTGTCTGATGAATGGAAATTTGTTCAAGTTTTGTTTCATGAGTCATTAAGTTTATGATTGATTTGAATTGGATTGAAAGAATTTGAATTTGACATGTTGGAATTTTATACTGCGGCTGCTAGTTGCGTATGTTTAGTTTACACTTTGTACTTTGATACAATACTAAATTATTTCTAGGAAATGGAGCGTTTTTCATGGAATTTGAATTTTCATTAAGGAAAAAGAATTAACTACTGTATACTGTATATTGAATTTAATTTGAATTAGAATTGACTTTTTTTCCACTAAACTGAACAAATTTTCTAGTAAACATGATAATGATTAATAATAATAATAGTAACATCATGATTTTTCTTTGAAAGTTTCAGAATGCCTGACACAATACACAATTGACAATTGATTCAAATGACATTTCAAATTTTAAGTAAACCGGTCTTCTCGGAAAATCTACAAGCTCTTTTCATATTTCTTAAAATTGCAAACATTATACGCAAATGATTTTTTGAATTCCTGAAAAGATTGAATTTAACATGATTGTTATGTACACATTTCTTTGAAAAGATGTGAAATTCGTTGAATTCATTCAGGATTGGATTCAATTGAAAATTCTGAAAAAGTCGATTATATTTCATTCAAAATGATATCTGATTTAAAAAATCTATCTCGACGATGATATTTCATACCAGGGTTTCCACAAACTTTAATATCATAATTTATTATAAATTACAGCTAGACTTTATATTATAGCTTACAGTACATAATTTTTTCTGAAGTAATAATCAACTTGAAGTTTTCAATTCAGGAAGGAGAAACCAACTTTTTTTCCAAAAGTTTAAAATGTTTTTAAAAAAAGAAAGTCCTATAGCTCAAAGTGTTAAACTTTTATCGGAATTTGTAAGTCTATAACAACACCAATTACACTACATTAATTTTCTTCTCAGAATTCACTCACTCTCAAAGAAAACTTTAATCTTTCTGGAAAAAAAGCCGACACGTTCTCTCTCTCTTTTTTCACTTTGAAGTTGAAAAAAAACTTGAACAATGAGACTGGTGTACATTGTACATGTGAAACTTGCATTTTTAATACAATGGGAAATACACAAGGTGGAAATCGGATCCAATTCAATTGAACTTTAACTTTTTTTTCTCCCCTACTTTCTACTCTCAGTAAGAACACATACACATTGCATTAGCATTGGCTCGTGTAATTTGTAACAAAGTGAAGTGGAAGAAGTGTAAGAGAATTTCAAATGAATCTTACCTCCAGCTTGTGTCTGAATTATCTTTCTTTGTTGTTCCTGATGATTCACAACTGAATTTTCAACTCTAGTAATAATATTATTTTTGTTATTATTATTATTGTTGTTGTTGTCTTTTTTTCCTTTGTATTCAACTGCACCAGCAAAAATGTTGAACTGAACAGATTAATGTAGTAAAAAATGGATAACTTTACTATTACTAATTTGCCATTAAACTGATGGTGTTCTTCAGTAGTAGCAAAACTACTACTTTTATATCACTGATACTCTTTCTTTTTCTTTTTTATACTCCGTTTGACTGTATTAAGTATTAACTTACACAAGTATTTTTTTATCCCCTTTTTTGCTTTATTCCAATATTACTGATTACTCCTTATCATTAGAATTTATTTATTTATTTACTTGTATTCTTAATAACTTTTTTCTTGAACAGATTACAGACTAAAGCTTACAATAAATTCGTGATGTACGATATTTTCTAGTGTAAGACAAGAAAAAAACAGCACTTTTACACACACACGAGACAGATACAGATTCAGATTCAAAACATATCTTTCACACTCTCACAATTTTTTAAAAATCTTTTATAATAATATAACATGTGGATTTTAGACACTAGTTTGTAACTTTATGAGTATGTAGGTAGATGGATTAACTAGTCGAGTTTCCTGTGTAATGTGTGTAACAATGATAAGTAATTAAGGATAATAATAGAACAATAATGAAAATATTACCACGACGACACACAAATAGAAAAAACAAGAGTTGAAAAGAAGAGGGTAAAATGTTGTCACTGTGTCTGTGTGGTTGTGGATGCACCTTCTCTTTCAACTTTAGTCACCGTTTGACGTTCCTCGTTTCCCTCTGCCACACTATATACGAGCTGAGAGTAGAGAGCAACGACGAGGGAACTTGAGTAGTTGAGTGGTGTGTAGTGTAGAGTGTAGAGAGTAGTGTGTAGTTGAATGTGCAGTAGCTGGAGTTGGAGCTGGAGCGTACAATCGGCAGGCTGACTGGTTGTAGGTAGTAAAATCTTTTGCAGGCAGCCGTTCTCTCTCTCTTTCTCTCTTTCTATCTTTCTTTACTCTCTGTATTCTATTGTACTCTCCTTTATATAAAGTATGAGTGTACAGTGTACACTATATAGATTGTATAGATGCAAGCGGAAAACCCCGAAAACTTGAAAAAAAAACGTGCCTCCTATTCATGTCTACCTATTCGCACTTTTTCCTCATTCCTGGTTCATGGTTCAGAATACTCGCAGTGGCGGGTCTGGTCCACTGAGAAAATTTACACATTCATAAAGTGCAAAAAAGAGGAGGAAATGACGTTCGTTTACATGTACATTTACATTTATACTTTGTACTTTCTGACTTTATTCTCTTGCTCTCCAATTTGAACTTTCTTGTCATTTTATTTTCATGTTTATATTTATTTTTATTTTATTTTTACTTTTTCTGAAAGTTTTTCACTTGAATCTTGATTTCTTTTATTTCTGTGAAACATGTTTTAAAAAATGTCTTACCTTTTTCTTCAGGATTTTACTCTAGTCTATTGTAGACTTGTTATAGGGAGGTTTGAGTGTTTAGTGTTGAGATTTTAGTGTAGTTGTGATTTTGATTTTAAATTCGAGGTTTTGAATGCATATAATGTAGCAATGAGCTGAGGTATAGTTGTGAGAATGTTACATCGTCACAAAAGACTCGTTGTCGTTGTCGTTGAATGACTATGATTATCGCTCTGAGGAACAGAGAAAAGAGCCAACACACAATGTTTTACCTATCGTAACTTATCATTGCCTCTTGTACATTCTAGATTCTGGATTCTAGATGGTAAATTGTAGCTATACCATTATGGTAGCTGTTTTATGTATTATGTAGTATGAAGTATGATTATTATTAGCATTATTCCCCGTAGCCAAGAAGAATGAAAGCAGTACAGCTCCTGCTGTTGTCTATGTGTGAACTACTGAGAAGTTTTCCCTTTCTCTTTTGGCAATGTCCACAACTGCGAATTCTCTTGCTTTTTTCCGACCGTTTAACCCAAAATTGCTTTGATCTATTGTTGCTTCATGGTTCATCCTTATGAATGAATAAGGACAAGTTCATTATTACTGATGATGTAATTCCATGTCCTACACAAGTTCATGTTCTACATATACAAGAAATTTTGAAGAGAAAAAGTCTCTAGATTCTAGATGAAAAGATGAAAAGATGACCGGCATCATTCAATTGCAGTTTTTCGCAACAAAATTCCCAATGTTTAAGAATTGCCATAGAACAGTAAAATGTAAGGTTGGACAGAGAATAAAGCACACACGATGAAATGTTCACTCTTGAGCTTGTTTGAGTTATAATTGTGAATTTTGATTCATCATACATTTATACAAAGTACAGTGCAGCATGTAGCCGATTTTACAATTTATGCATTCATGTACAGTGTACAGTTTAATTTTTAAGTTAGATTATAATAGCTACATTTTATGAATCATTTTACATGTAGTTAGGCTGACTGGCGAATTTCTGTGCTGGATTTGTTCCTGGATATTTGTTTTAAAGCTTTATTGTCAATCTTTTCACCAAAAAGTTGGTGGTTTTCAGAAGAAGACATTATTCATTGCACATGTATAAAAGACATTAGACATTTGCATATTCTTCTCCTGTCCTCTTACACACAGAATACAGAAGTTTGGCATTGTAATACTTTTCTTGTGCAAGGGGATGAATTACAGGGTTGGTTTTTGATACTTGGTAGAGGTCAGTGTTTTTTTTTGTGGGGCTCTTTTCTTTTCTTATCACTCCTTTGGAAATAATAGTGGAGAGAATGTTGGGGAAGTTCAAGACTGAGAATGAGAAGGAGCATGAGAATATATGTATACATACAAAGACTCGAGAAATAAGATGATGATGATGATGATAATAATGATGATGACGAGGGAAAACAAGAAAAAGAGAAAGAGCACAGACTACGGACAGAAGAAACGTGTGTATGTGTTAATATGTATTATAGTTACGTTAGACTTGGACTTGGACTTGGATAGTGAAATTTGTGTGTGTGTGTGTGTGATAGTGGACAAAAGGGGAGCAGAAAGCAACGTCGTGTGACCCCCAGTGAACGTGTTGAACGTCTCTTCGCTCTCGTTTTCTTTCCACCAAAATCTCCTGATGCACCGATGTGTTTGGATGTCGAAGTCGAATCCTGCACTGCACTGGTCTTCTGGCTGGCACGCAATCGCCAAATACAATCGATTGAAATGACGGAAAGCAATATGAAATGAAATTCTCTCTCTCTCTCTCTCACTCTCGTATTTCTCGTCTCCACTTTTCTCCCCATTGGACATGACCATGAGATTCTCTCTCACTCTCTTTTCTATTTTTTTTTGGAAAAATATATTTTCGCCCCATACCTTCCACTCTTTAATATTAGTATTAGTCGTCTGTTATGTTCTGTTCTGTTCTGTTGTTGCCCCATGTATCTTATATCTTATACTTACTTGCTCTTGACTAGTTTCATCCCTTATACGTAATACGTACTTACTTACTACTTCTGCTTACACACACCAGCAGACGTAGTATAGATACAGATACAGATATTTTATAAACCTCGTGCTCGTGCTCACTTATCGGTCTATCGAAACTCTTACTCACTCACTCACTCGCTCGTGCTTACTACTTGTAGTACCTATAACCTATACATAGTAATGTTGTCCGTAGTAGTAGTTGAATTCCTATTCCTCTTCCCATCAGCCAACCTTTCCTTCCTTTATATTGTTTATATTGTTCGGTGTGCACTGTATACATTTGTAATATGCATTGATATGTATTTATACAAAGGACTTTACCTCACACACATTTCAAAGTGAATAGGAGGTGATTTGTATTTTGGATTTTGGAGATTCTGTGCCATTTCCCATAACATCGCATAACATACGAGAGCATAATAACAAACTTAGTTAACATGTAGGTTGTAGATTGGAGATTGGAGGTATTATACAGGACATTATAAATGCATAGAAACTCATCAAATACCATACCATCCATCCATCGACAAATTCAGGTACATGTTATTATTTTATATGTATTCCTTTTACACACTTTTCTCATCTTTTCCCCCCATCTTTTCATATCAAGTAATACAAATAATATTTCATGTATAATACTTGATATGTAATATGCACACATGAACACTAACATAAAATAGATAGATGGTCTGAAAATCAGGTATAAGTTATAAGGTTTGTGAAGTGTGGCACACATCTAACATCTAATGTTTGAGTCCGATCAAATAAATATGTTACACACTACACACCGTACGGCGTACGCACATTCTCATTCTCATTCACATTGTTCACGTTTCCCTTGGTGGAGGGAACAAGGTATACTTGGTTTGGGTATCTTTTCTATGCACTCATCTGAAAATCCTCCGTTTTTTCCCCTTTTCATAAATGTAAAAATATTGAAATGTATTGATAGGTGTGATCTGAGATATGAGATGGGGACGGTTGATACAGTATTTTGTAGTTCAAAATTCAAAATGCAGGTAGATTTCCCTTTTTTTACACAAAAAAAATCAAACAATCCATTTATTATCATGACCGTTTTGGGGCAAACAGTGTACGGTGTACGTTGAACGTTGAATATGCCACAAGTACAGGTATATGTTCAAGGTACATTATATATTGCATATTGTACATTTGTATGTACCGCAAATCAGACCTCAAATTTCATATGTACTAAATACTGATGAAATGTTTTCATTTTATGTTTTCAAAATAAACTTTATATTTTATTTAAATTTGGAAAAACGAGACATTAAAAGTCAAGGTGTTCAGTGTTCAACTACAAAGTATATTTTGAATACTTGTGTTCTACTTTTTATATATTTACATTTTTATTTTTAAAGCAACTCTAAATTTATTGATTATAAATCCAGAATAGAATAGTGGTTATGTTTTTTAGTTGTATCACATTTTATCTGGTATTTGAAAGAAACTTACGTACATACATACAAACTACAAAATGGTGATAAAGATGTCAAACTAATTGACCATATCAGGACAGAAATATGGTCAAACGAAATACGAACATTGAAAAGAAGCAAATGATTTACACTTATGAGACAGAACTGAAGACTCTTACGGTCATTTGTGAAATGTGTACATTATAAATTGTACATTGTGGATTTTTAAATCTAGTCTTTTGGTTTTCTCGTCCGTGTTCTTATGACGTTGGCCATATATCTATATTCTATGTTGTGGTACTGAGAAACATTTGGGAGAGACATTCGTATTCGTATTCGTATTCGTAATTCACAAGTACGCTTCATATTGTACACATGTTTTCTGGTTACTTTCTCAGCTAAATGAAAGCAAATATAAAACCTAAGGGTTGAATGCTGGCAAAGTAAAGAATATATCTATAGATGTCTTTGCTATAGATTGTAATGCCCATAAAAATGCGCTCAAGAAGACATCAATATATCTATCTAGATTCTAGGTATATGTTGTACTATACACTACAGAGTACAGCTATATATATGACGTCTTGTCTTCTTTCTTTCTTTGCCCTTTTTATAGTTCTTACGTTTAAAGTCAAAGTCAAAGCCAAGAAGCTAAGAAGTAGAAGAAGCTTCAAGTTTGTTGCATTTTGTCCTGGTGATGTTGATGATGATGATGATGCTGATGACGTTATTGTCGTTGTTTCCTTTTTGTTTTATTTTATCCTTCATTTTCCTCCTATACAAAATCAAAATAAATTTGAGAGAGCTCAGCTCTGTTCAGCTCAGCTGCATGTTGTGTTCTTTTTTATAGCGGATCTCCTATTTGTATGTTGGCTAGTTATGTATATATGTTACATGTGCAATTGTACATACGTCTTAGTTTTCTCATCTACGTAGTTCAGTTCAGTTTCATCTCAACATGAAGAAATGGTAGATTAGGAGGAAACGCTAAAAAGTTGAATTCGAATTCAAATAGTTTCATAAGAAAAAGAGAGAGAGAGAAGAGACGGAGGAATCCATATTACATTTAAGATGATAAAGAAAGGGGAAAAATTGTGTACTTGGAAAACATGGGAGTGGAGAGTTGAATAGAGAAAATGAGAGTGGGAGAATGGACCGAGAAACGGCGAGCAAGAGAGGAAGAAAGAAAAGAAAAAAGAGAACATGGAGAGAGAGAGAGTGAGAAAGTCTCTTTCATCTTAAATATAATTATCACTTGGAACGCCTCAGCATCGCCAACAACTTTTCACTCTACTCCGTTTCCGATTCCATTTCTTTTCCTTCACTTTTTTCCCTCATAGCCCTTCCTAGCTGTTCGTCCTTTTCCTTTTGACCACTAGAACTGTCTATTAGAACTCATACACTTATGCATTACGCTCTCATGCATGTACATTGTACATATGTATGCGATGTGTAAGCTTTGCTGGATATATTTAATATGTTAGATCTAAGAAGAACGAGGCTGGATTTTGACGGCACTATTTTATGCATGGTTATACATGAGTATATGAATTTGGTGACGTAAATTCCGTAGCACTGTATAAATGGGGATTTACATGTATGTCATTTTTCATTGGTCATTTCCTTTGCAGTGTGCAGTCACCTACAATACCCGCAGCAGTACATACTATCTTGTATATTATAGTGTATACTAGTAGAAGAATGATAATGAGAGTGTTTATATATTCGATGGCTGCTGTACCCATAGGTTTTAGTTAAAAATTGACACAATGAAGTATTATAATTACTTTAAAGTTTATGAAATTAATATACAAGAGATTTGAGAAAGAATATTTGAAAATATTACAAATTGGATATCAGCAGATGCATGTACAATGTACACTTATACTCGGGGAAAGGGAACAAAGAAATTTTAATGCAAGCTGGCTCTATAGAAACTACACAGTCCAACAGGGACACCTTGTGTCGACGAACGCGTTTTTTTGGGGAGATGCCGAGTATAGAGGGTTTCAAAAAATGAAGAGGGAACAGTTCATTTGTGAAACGTTTAAATGCATTACTGGCAATTCGAAACTTATTCGAATCAAAAACTCCTAATTTATGAAAGTTTCTAATTTTATTTTTATTTAACTTGATGAAATAAATAATTAATGTAAAATAATACATTAAATCGATTTTATGATGGCACGGTTTGTACAGTCACTCCGGAAGTATGACAAAGTTATTATAGTTTTTTTAATCTTTAATTTTAATCAAATTGTATTGAAACATTACTACAAGAACAACAACATGTCGTTGTCTAAGAAGTTACTACAAAAGCATAAGCATAACGTTCATAATCTGTACAGCTAGAGTTCTCAAAACTTGTGAAAACATAATCCAAAAAATTAGAGAACATGAAACTCAAACTATATTTTTAAGAAAAAACAATCATATTTACTGATTACTGATGTACTGATGTACTGATATTAAATATTAAATAGAACCATCAGGAAATGCATCAGAGTGATTTGTATAAACTATTAAGTATTTATAAGGCTGAAATCAGTTGTAAACAATATAAGTATAAGTAATTGAAACATGAAATAACAGTAGCTATTAAAATTCTTATGCAAACAATTCAACTCTATTGACTATCCATAAATAATGTTAAAAGAAATTAAATATCCGTAACAAAGTCGGAATGTTAATGAAAGTTTGCGCTCTGTTTTTTTGTACCACGAGACGTTTTCTTGTGATACTTTGGATCATGTTACAAGATTTGGATGACTGCTATACAGATAAAGCTATCACTGCAGATTGTAGATCCAGGTGTGTTCTCCAATCACGAGACACTAGTTACGAGGTTTACTTTCAAATTAAGTTTTGGTCCTTTTTACCAGAAAATGGTTATTCTTACACAATACGTTTACATACAACTTTCTTCCGGTATTTATTTTTGTCTCCATAATTAACATTGACTATCCCCTTTTTTGTGGCTTGGGATTTGACTAGAAATCTGATGTACATATAACATATTTACATTATACATGCACGAGTCAATGGCAGGGAATGTTTGAGAAGTATTACACATGAATTGACTTTGCATAACTCTTTATTCTTCTTGGGAAAAAACCAGGGTCATGCAATAATTAAATTCAAAAATGAAAATAAAATGGACAATGAGACAGTAAAAAAAAATCAATGAAACCATAATAATAATAATAAACGAATAATGGAAATCATAATGAAAATAAATAACGAAACAAAAGCAAACACAAGAACTCAGTCAAATGAAAACAGATGATTTTACTGACAAATACTTTGTATATGTAGTTGGTCGGTAAACGTGATCCTTTTGGTGATAAATGATAAACGATACAGATCATGTTTACCTTTATAATATAGCAATAATAAACCAATAAAATCATAATAATTAAACTTATCAAATCATAAATACAGTCAATGTAATGTAAATATAGTCGTAGCTCAAAATTTTGTTCATGTACAAAATGTAAAGGTACATGAGCTGATGATGATGAGTTGGGTTGGGAGTTGGGACATATGACTTTTCTGCATAAGATAGAAAGGAGTAAGTTGAAATATATAGACAATAACTAAATGTACATAATATATTAGGTATCTCCAAGTATATAGACATAAATAATAAGTAAATAATACAACTTAATACAGTATCATGTTGAAACGACAAATAATAAGATAGTTACATAAACTATGATAAAACTAAACAAACAAAATACAAACTAACATAAACTGGACGAACATGAAATATATAACATGTATTAAACGCCTTACAAAAAAAACAAGGGTTTTATCGATCGTGCGATCATTTACACAATTTGTTTAAGAGATTTATAAAACAAGAAACATAACTCTGTTAAAAGAAACAACCTTTCACTGCTGTAAAGTGAAAGTTGAAGAGTCATTGCTATTCTTTCATTGCTTACATTTGTTTATAAAAATCCCTTATTCAAATTCTTAAAAAATTCTTTTATCTCTCATCTTCCATCCATCGTTCAAGTTATACAAATAATAAACAATTATACAATCGTATACAGTTGTATACAAGTGTATACATTTGAATGAGCTTAGCGAAAGAATGAAAGAAGATTAAAAAATCATTCAAACAAATCATAAGGATGTATATATAATATATATTAAACTTATCAAAATAATGACAAAACACAAATAAAGTGTAATAATATAATACATACAGAACTAAATCATCATTATCAAAAAAACATGACGATGTACGACGTACAACTACATTTTTTGATATTTTTTTTTAACTGGATAAATTATTCAGTAATCAAGTAAGGATGAACATATTATATACATAATAATATAATCATACAAATAAGTACTAAATCGTTGGTTTTTGAAAACCAAACATAAACTTGAAGAATGAAAAAGTACTTTTTTGATAGCTTTGTAATACATATATGTGTATATATATAAATGTTTTCAGATTCAAACAAATAAAACTACACAGACACAAAATAAATGAACATAAAAGAATGAGTAAAAGAGCAAACAAAAACGCAAATTCGTCGCAGTTCAAAGGCATTCAAACTGAATTTTAGACCTTTTGGTTTGCACATGCAGACATTAAATAATACTCCCCATAAATACAATGAAGGAGGTTTACAGAATGCACGTGCAATAAATAAATATAAAGTATAATATATAATTATGTACCATAGATATTTAGTCAACATTGACAATAACAAATTCTTTGTAGACATATTATGTCTTTATGTACAAATCATGTAATTATGCTTGGAAATTCTAAAAAATAAACCGTAAAACATCCATGCATGTGTGCATAAAGTACATAAATATAATAATACTATTTCCTTTGCTTAAAATTATCAATAATGTTATGTACCTATATTTTACATAATATGCATAAAAATTATAAATGTATAACGATCTATTTTACAATAGCGGTCATTATGTAATAAAATACATATACATGTCACAGCATCAATGTCATTTTCCGACACATTTATTTTTGTGTAAATGCATTGCAAAATACTTTCTCTCTTCAACTTTCTTTTTCGTCCTTGACAAAATAAAAGTTTTTCAGTAACACAAAATAGTCATTTGTACACCCACATTTCTGGAGCAGGTATACTTTTTATACCTGAGTATAATGCTCATTAAATATAATCATGGCATGAAAAAACAACTCTTCCCCGTAGTCCCCATTTTAAAATTGTTGCTTCTAAGTTTAATTCGAATATGAGGTTTGGCTATTGGATAGTATAGTATTGATTTAACTGGTAACTCAAAGGCAAAAAATGAAACAGCTTCATGTTTTCACTCCCAAAAGATGTTAAAAATTTGACAGGCATTCATGTAGATGTGTTATAAAAGGAAAACAGCTTCTGGAATGTTTTAATTAATCCATGTTAGTATTCTTACAAATCCTTTTTCCGTCCGAAATTTCTAATGTTAAACATGATGGTTATGAAAGGTGGCTCACACATGTTGCAACTATTTAAAAACGCAATTAAGCAGTATTTATAGTTTATGCAATTCTTCTACCAAAACAAAAAAAAGCGTTTTATAATGATGGTTAATTTAGGATTTAGGATATGTTTGTAGATGAAGTTAATCAAATCATGCATGAGGATAAAACCTAAAATAAATCTTACTATGGTTATTTTACTGCCGTGGTGTGTTGACGATCTCTTGATCGGCTGTATTTTAATAGTTATGTTGAATTAGACTGCAGGTCCTTACCTTACTGTTAACTTTTGATGTTTGACATGCTTAGCAAACAAGTTTATTTATAGAGATCATCTCGTCACACCCGCAAAAAACATGCAATGAAAAATGGATTAGTACAAGTGGAAAACAGAAAGCTTTTAGAAAAACAAGAGGAATTAATTAAAGTACGCAAACACACACGCCACACATTTGTGTTAACATTTAGTTATTTGTAAATACTTAATTGTTTTTAATAATAATAATTAATATTTTTCATGACAGATATTTGTTAAACGCACTGGACTAAACATAATGAGGAAACTACAGTAATTCAATATGTATTTATAATATATAATAATGCAATGTAAGTATAATTCATAATTAGTTTTTTCTTGTATTTGTTAAGTACATCATTTTTTTTCTTTTTAATTATATGTAATACACAGCTATAATAATTAAAGTTAATCGTACAAGGATAAAATTGTTGTAATAATTTATAATAGTTGAATAATTTTTTTTTGACTATAACAATATATATATATGTAATATAATGTGTGAGGTTTTTCTTTTTTTTTCAGAAGAGAAGAGAATAAGATTAAATTCATAATATAACATGATGTGTATATTTGTGTATTTTTTTTTGGTTTCTTGTGAGTGTTAAACATTTTAATAATAATGATACTAATAATAATAATTGCTGGTTTTTTTTAGTAATATCCCTTTTACATAAATGCCAAAAAAATTCTCTTCCTTTTCCTTTCTTTCTTTTCTCTTTTCCTATAATATCTTTTCTCTCTTTTTGTTCTTTCTTTCTTTTCTTTTCTTTTTCTGCCTATCCATGCTTTCTTTTTTTATCTCTTTCCTTTTTCCTCATAACACCAGTCACAATACAATAATAATAAAATGTAAATGTAAATTGAGGAATAAGATGTAATAAGTAATAATTATGTATAATAACTAATTGTAGAATATGTAAGTATAATAATATTTTAGTAATGTATATAGTTAAGTACGTTACACAGCAAAAATTTTCAAACTTATTGGTACAACTAATGTATATAATTATAATTAATGAATCAAGACTAATGTACATATATACGTAATATGTTATAATATATAAGTAAACACGCTTTTTTTTTACTTTGGGTTAATATAATAAGTACTACGGTTTACATGCTATTAGACATTACTGTAGACTGTTTTCTTTTTCTTTCTCCCTTTCTTTCTTACTTTCTCTTTCTTCTTTCTTTGAAATGCAATGATGTACAAATTGCAAACATTATAGAATAAATATGTTTTTTTTGTTTAAAAGGTGTCTCAAAATTTCAATCATATATGTAATATAATATAGACGACACGAGGACACATAGCTAAAAATTGCTTTACAAACAACAGTACACAATACACATATATATATTTAAATATAATTATAATTAATATAATCATTAAAATTGGAATCATTGGAAATTTCAGAGCATCAGAGCAAAAATACAAGTATACAGTAATATAATTCATATACATATATATATGTATATATTATATTGTTATGAAGTGTGTATCTAGTTTTTTTTAGACGAATAAAGATATAGTATAATATATATATATATACTTATATATATATATATATTATATAAATGGAAAATGCAACTTGCTTTCTCTTTTCTGTTTTTCATTCTTTTGCGTTTTTGTCCTGTCTCTCTCAGCATTTGTTTGATTTTTTTTTCAGTTGTTACTGGAACAAAATATTTTCTCTTTCTAAAAAGTCAAAGTTAGACCAAATAGCAAAACATAACGATGACTTGACGATTTTATTTTTAACTGACGATGATCTTTTTTTCTCACTTTTTTTGTATACCTTCATAAAATTTCAAATTACACATTATATCAACAAGCTTTTTGTTTGTTTGTTTGTTTTTGTGCTGTTAAACTGATATCAAACATTCAACAAGATCTATATATGCGATAATAATAGTTACTAAAACGTTATACGCATCTGATCTACATTAATTAATGTAGCATAATAATTATATTTTATACACCGGTGAAATATCGTTTCTTTCTTTTGACTGTTTATGTGTTTTTGTTTGTTACTAATTATATATATATATTTATATATTCAATCAAAGAACGAGAAATAATTTGGAACTCGATATGAGAACTGTTACATATTACAGATATTTACGATTGTATAATTTCTCGGAGTATTTTTTTTTTTAAATATTATTAATGCTAAGAGTTATAACAATAACCACAGTTATGAATTTTTTAAAAATGTTTTGTCTATTATAGGTTTCTTCTTTTTTTTTCTTCTTCTTCTTCGTTCTCTAATAACCATATATGCATGTATGTATATATGTATATAGTACAATTCAATAGCAATAATTTTTTTTAATATGGATAACAATATATCTTGTATCATTTTTTTTAGGTCCTGGGGTTTCGTGTATATTTCATAAGATATAAATGTTTTTCGTGTTCATAAAATTCCTTTTTCTCCATTACGCTATATATGTATATAATAATATCATTCTAAAGTTTACCTAGCGCATTTTGTAGTAATTAGATATAATATATATATATATATGTATATATATAATTTTTATGTATTAAAATTTCTTTCTCTCTCTTTCACTTTTCATTTACCTACACTATATAGTATAATATATATATATATGGTTTATCTTGACGGCCTTTGATCATGTAAATATATTAGTATAATATATATATGTATATATATATTTAGTATTATTATTTATTATGTAAATCTGACACCTCTCCCTCTCATCATTTATTACTTAATAACAGTGTAAAATTTCATTCCTCTCATGTAACATGTATGTCTATCATATATATATAGTGTTTTTGTTTCTTTCTCTCTCTCTATATATTGTTTCTCATTCATATTTCTTGTCTCTAAATAGCTATTTTCATGGTTGTACACAATATGTAATAGATATATGTATATAACAGATATATAATTTCATGGTATTATTTTTTTTTCTCTTTTATTATATGTTATGCATTTGGTGAAAAAGTTGGATATTTTATTTGTTTCTTCCCTTTCTTTTCTTTTTGTCTTACGTTTTTTCTTCTTTTTTTTTACTTCTTTGTTTGTAAAAACTATTACGTATGTGTGTTTGTTATGTGTTTTTTTGTGTGTATGTGGAGATATAGAGATATGAATGCTATTATAAATATATGACTATATATTTATGAGGATATACATACATAGAGTTTGGAATTCCAAATCAATTTCATTTATATACCAACCATAATCAGAATAATAATAATATATAGTAATACAATATAATATAATATGTATGTATAGTAACATTTTCTTTATCGATAAATTCAGAAATTTTTTTAAAGACAAATTTTTACATGTAAGTATAATATATATAATATGTAGTACGACTGAATTCTATATATTTTACTGACTGTATACACCAATATAGTTTATCTGAGAGAATTTAATTAATATAATAATGATGATAATAGTGTAATAAGAATAAAGATAGTATATATTAGATATATATTATATGAATATATATTTATATATGGGATTGGGAGAGATTTTTTCTTTTTCTTTAAATGTTTGGGATATTTTGTTGTGACCAATGAGAAAGTTTGATACCCCCTAGATATTCGTTTGTATTTTTTTTTCTTATACCTATGCCGAACACCATCAGTTAGTTTTTTTTTACAATTGCTTTCTCGTTTTTATTTTGAATCGAGTGTCTAACAATACAAAACCTGGTATAGATAGTTTTATTTTCTCTTTTATTCCATAGTATAAATAGTCTTTCAATCTTCACAGTTGCAGTTCCATTTTTGGAGTTTTATTAATTTTTTTTTATATAGAAATACATAGTTTTTTTTAGAAGAAGGAAACCTTTTCTGTATATGAATATCAGTTTATTATGACTTTCTCTACTACCAGCATTGTTTCGCTGTAAGCCAAGCGTATATATGTATTAATGAATGCCTATGTTATAACATACCTGCCTGCCTGTCTAACATACATAAATGTCTAACAGCTGCTGCTTTTTACACCTTGTTGAAAATTTTGTTTGAATTTATAATGCTAATATATTATAGAAAGCGTTTTGATTTCATTTAAATCCCTTTCTTTTTACTAAATGTATATTGAGTTTACAAAATATATTAGTATATATATAATATAGAAGCAGTTGTATTCAGTTGTATTATTACATTTGTTTTTGTCTGTCTATATTTTTCAATTTATATAGTTTTGTTAACTCTGCGTACATTGTTGTGCTTCGGCTAGTCAAAACGATTAGCGGTAGTAGCGTTTTTTTTATTGTTAGTAGTAGTAGTAGTAGTATATTATAGCTTCTAGTAGTTAGAATATTGCAATTTAATAGCTATGCAATGAAAGTACATGTATATTATATATGCATGTATATAGTTTTATTGAGTACGTAAATTGCTTTGATACTTTTGGAGTTTTTTTTTTCGGGGTATTCTACTATAACATATATATATATATATAATATATTTTGTTGTATATTTTATAGATCTGAAAGTAGTACAAGCCTGAGTTGAAAAGTTGAAAGAAAGGTTTTATTTGTATTCCTTTAGTTTTCTTCTTTTTTTTTACCTAAGCACGTATTTGGTTTGGTGGTCGACTAGAGTTTTATTTCAGGATGTGTAGATTTTTTATAATATATTATTACATCTTTTTATTTATATACATACATATATTTATTGTAGTTTTATCAGAATTTCTCTTTTTTTGCATTCTGATATAGTTACTTTTATACGTGGAAGATGATGCATTGTATTGGGTTCAAAGTTATTCTTTTTTTTGTGTTCTTCAAACTATAAACCCAATGCAATTTTTAAAACTTTAAAGACGTATAGAACAAAAAGAGATACCATAATATACAACAAAGAAACGAATGACTATTTTCGTTCCTATAATATTTTGTTGAAAAGTCTCTCTCAATGTGCATACACTCATTTTGTGATAGAGGGTTTTGTTCTGTTCATATTTCCTTTGTATAAATATAAATACATATATATATATACATATGTGTAATGCATGTATATTTATATTGATGTATATAAAGGTACATATATAAATATAATAATATATTATAAGTTTTAGTACACTAGAAAATTTCTTGGTATTTTACATTTTTTATACATATCAACTTTCTTTCCAACTTTGACCTATAAATCGTTTTCGTGTTTTATGTTTTTTGACGGAAATTAAAAGCGGGGGGACTGGGAATGAGAGTTTCTTTCTGTCTTCTTCTTCTTCTTTTATTTTGCTATGTTTTGGTTTTTTGGTATTTTTGCTTTTATTATATTTTTTTTTATACCTTTGGTTTAAAATTCTACCAGCTCCTTTGTGAGTTTTTATATCTTGTTTCTGTACTAATATACACTTGTAAGTACATATTACATATTATGTGTATATATATGTACAGATACATTTTGTGTTACTTTGTTTTTATTATTCTGTTGTAATTAATATTTAACATGTTATAACTTGAATTTGTTTTGTTGTGTGTGGGGGGACGTTTACTTTGTTGCGGGAACAATATGGGTAGTTTATATGTAATGCTTTCTCTTTCTTTCTTTCTTTTTTTCTTCTTCGTCTTGTTTACTTGGCTTTGTTTTCCTTTTTGTTTTCTTTTTCTTAAAAAGGGGAAACTTGGGAATATATTATTGTGTGTACATGATAATATATTCTATATATTTGGGAAGAGAACGAGGGGGAGGGGGGAACTTTTTTTTCTCTCTCTTTTGATGATGAGACGACATAAGTACTTATGATGTTTTGGTTTTGTTGGTCTTAAATGAAACTTGAAGAACTCGGTTGCCAAGAGTGTAACCATTGAGGGACTGGATAGCCACTACTGCTTCATCGTAGTTTGTCATTGTAACAAATCCAAATCCTTTGCATTTGTTGGTTTGAAGGTCACGGATAACCTTCACGCTCTGTACAGCTCCGAATGGGCCAAAGAGTTGCCATAAAATGTTTTCTTCAGTTTCAGGAGCAAGATTATAAACGAAGATACACCAACCTGCTATAAATTTTTAAATACAAAATCAAAAATATCAGTATTTCTAATCGACCGATTTATTGTATTATGAATAATTGATGTTTAGACAAAACTATAAAATAAACGGTACTATATTATAGTCTTTGTATGTATTTACCTGCTCCATTCATAGCGTTTCCCGGAATGACTGTGTTTGCCAACAGATCACCTGCCAGCGGTGAGTACCTGTAGAAAAGAAATTGAACAAAAATTTTAAAAATTGAACAAGTCTTTCATCGCATTTGAGTTTTTTCAACCTATCAGTATTCTTTATCTTTATCAATGGTTGTTGAGAATTTTGAGCATCCACGACAATTTCATACATTTATTTTTATATAAATGTGTCTAGTGTGTATTATATATAAATGTATATATATAAACAATCTACTCATTACTCATATTCTATATTGTAAAGTCTAGGCATATTTCAACTAATAATTTACCAAATTCCAATCTACCATACAATCAAACCATTACAAACATATTATTATTATTTTTATGAATATGAACAATTTTGAGTCAATTATATACCCAGCATGCATGTCATATTGTTCTGTACTCTGTACATTACTACGATGATACATGTAATTATAAATTATTTCTTTCATATTATTATGTTGTTTATATACATCATACATCATATACGTTGGATTTCATATTTTCTGTATCCACCTTTTGGAGATTCCGTATTAAAAATGTATCATTATTATTATTAGTATTAATCACGTATTTACACTCGTGCATGAACGAAATGCTCCAAAAGTTATAAAATGAACTACAATACATTTTACAATCTTTCGCAGATTACTCCAATTGATTCGTTTACAACAATAGAGTTTGAATAGTAAACAGTCAGAGTATATAAAAAAAACAATAAAAAATATTGTGCTTCCGTCAGTTTTAAAAATCGGTCAGACATATTACTTTTGTATATATATAGAAGACAAATAATGATAATATAGAGATGAACAAGTCTTGATGATACGACTCAATAATATTTTTGTAGTAATTATCCATATAACCAGTAAAGGGCTCCAGATGTACCAATTCAATTTCAGTTTCGTAGAAGTATAAAAAAGATTAAACTAAAAAAAGTTGACGTTGTACATAAATATATATATATATATACATACAAAACGAGAATAAATAAAGAAGTTCTTTTTTGCTAAGTAAGTAAAAAATGATCAATTTTAAATACGAAAGAAGATATTGAGAAAACAAAAGGCTACAGATGAATTAGAATCATTCACATAATAAAATTGATATAATACATATGTGTTTAGAACATAATAATACTTGAAATTGTAGACAGAAAAAGAAGAGAAACAGGTTACAAAAAATTACAATAATTTAAATGCAATATCATATTGTACATGATATGTTGTTACATAAAGTTCTCAAAAATAAAAATCAAGAGTATAAAGGAAAGTTGAATTGAATTTCAATTTATTTCTGTGGCCATTTTTACAATAACAAATGGACGGTGAAAGTATGAACTTTCTCTTTTGTTACGCCTGCCACCACCAGAAACAAACTGAATTTCATTCTTCTCCTTTTCGAATAAGTAAGACTTTTTTTTCTTTACTCAGTTTTCCAAAGAAATGGAATGAAAAAGATTACAAACTTAAAAGGAATAATAATAATAATATAGACAAAAGATATAATAATATGAGATTACATGTGTAGGGTCTAATTTTTCTACAAGTTTTTTTTTTTCTATTATTATCTACATTGGTTGGTTGGTTTTAAATTTTAAACGAATAAAAACAATACAAATTTTTGTATGATGAACATTTTGAAAAAATAGACTAAACAATACTACAGTAAACTAATAAAGAGTATTATGTACATACTATAGGTAGGTTAAACTGTACAATACAACAAGTGTATACATACATAATATTTATTTAATATTATGTGTAGAAATAATCAGTATTGGAAAAATTATAGAGTAAAACAACTGAAAGAAATTAGAAAATAATAAAGAACTGGAAACCAACAAAAAAATAAATGAATATTTTGTGTTATAAACTATAAAGACTAATATGAAAATAATAACCGTTTTAATTGAATAAACACAAAAAAATAAAACATGATAGAGACACGCACACAGTATGTATTAATAAACAAAATTTGTAAATCATAAACCCAAATAAATAAACAAAAAATAATAATAAAATAATAATGATTAGTGGTTGTACTGAAAATGAAGAGAACTGAAAAAGATTTTTGGAATTTTTACCTCTGTAACCCCTTATTTATCTGGAGAATTGCTTTTCCTGCGGAACTGTACCAAAAAAATCAAACAAGAGAGAAAAGCAAGGTAAGAACAAAAATCAAAGATATTAATTAATAACCAATCAATGTTGTTTGTAATCAACTCATATAACACGATCAAAACACAAATAAAGATGTGTGATCGCGTATCAAATCAATTAATCATATATAAAAATGGAAAGGTATATATACAACGTATATACACAGAGATCATAAATTGAACTTGAAATGAAAAACAAAATACTGAAAAAAAACTAAATGAAAAAATCAAAAAATATAAATAAATGTAAATAATAATGAATAAAATAAAGTAATCAGAAAACTAACTAAAACCAAATGAAGAAACCCATCACCAAAATATAAATTATTGTAAATAAAAGTTAAAACTCAACGAGGTAAAACTAAAAAAGTGAACGAGAAAATTGAGAATAACAAATCTTTGAAAATAAAAGGTTTACTAAAACTTAAACTCAACTAAGTTCAAAAGAAAATAATCCTCAATCAAAAACCTATGATGTGTGTGTACCCATCATTTTGTCGTTCAATTTTAGTCTCTCTGCTTGCAGTTGTAGTTTTGGATGTTAAAGTATAAAATGAAGTACAACGATGATTTTTAAGTACTCTATAGATCAACTAATAAATTCTTTGTCCAAAGTCATAAATCAAGCATTACAACAACAAACGGTCAAAAATTGGGTCATCTAGTAATTCTATATCGGGTTAGAATTTCACAGGTGTATTAGTAAAATTTAAGATCAAATATCAATTAATCATGTAATTTAATATCAAAAACAATCATTAGAACATTTAAATAAATCATATTCAGTTGATTATGTCCGTCTTTGCTTGCACAAAAAAAACAAGTAAGAAAAATAAACACTTTTAAACGAACCACATTTTTTATTTTCGTTTGGAAAATTCAATGGTAAACATTGAAATTGAAATGGGGTGTGATGGAGTATTCACTTGTAAGTACTTTTTTTATCCCATTGATAGAATGATGGAGTAACTGATATATTTTTACTCAACTAATTTGTATGCAGATGCTAAATAACCGATGTAGCTTCTTCAATTCTTTCATAATTATACACTTGTCAATTATAGGTTTTACTTTTTTTTGGTAATATAACAAAGTGAAACAATGTGAAAATAATAAAAACACAAGAAATCTTTAATATTTCTAAAATTTCATTCAATAGATGATTCATTGAAATGTATCAGAAATTGAACAATGTTCATATGTAGAACTTTAACACACAGTAAAAACTTGACGTCACTTCCACAGCAATTTTATACAATATTGTAGATCAATGTAGTCAATGTAATACTAGATATGTACTAGAGAATCAGACTTGAACACAAACTAGAAGGTAGAAGCTATGCTAAGTCCTCCCCTGAGGAGACGAATTCGGTCATTTATACATTTATAAATAAATCATTTATTGATTGATCATAGTAACAGAAAAGGAGTCAGAGAGAACAAGAATATTTTCCATCATCTTAGGTATTATCATATACCTTCTAGGAGTACGAGTCAAGCTCATAATCCATACTCTAGACTCTAGACGCATCTCATTAGAATACAGTAGTACAATCTTCATTGTAAAGAAAAACGAAATATGCTCTCTTTTTCCTACTATTAGGGAGAACTATTTTCACATGTCATGATAATGATGACGCTGGAAAAAAAGGATTTGCTCATTTTCATTTCATTTACTAATGTACAGAAGGGGAGAGAAAGTGTAAGAAACTATATAAAAATGGAACTAAAAGGAATGGTGAAAATTGGAGAAATTGGATCGAGATATTTTCTCTTTCCATTTGCATTCAATTTGATAAATTTAGTGAGAAAGCGTTCGGAACGAGAAACGATGAACGGACTGAGTGAGTGAGTGAAACTAAAATATGTACACATGAAAGAGTAGTTGATATTGGAATCGGAGATTCTGAATCCTGAATTTAATGGAGCTTTTATTTTTACTGGAAAGCGTGTCCTTTTATATTCAAAAGTATTATTATATTATGCATGTATTCTATTTACACTGTACAATGTACATGTATTCCATTTGGTTGTTTCAAGTAGAAAGAGAATTTTTGAGATCAGAATTCCTATGGAAATACATGAAAATGGAAAGGTACTCTTGTAAAATCAGTATAATAAAAATTCAGTGGAATTCCTTTTCCATTGTACATTATACATGCGTTTTGTTCTCAATATATATCCATTTATATCTTTTCAAAATGGATAGAGGAAACATTCTGTTACAAGAGGTCAGAGGGAGAGGGAGAAAGAGAGAGGCGAAGGAAGAAGAACGAACAACGAAGAACGAGCCGACTCTGCTTCAATTAATTCCAAACGATAAGTATATATATACATATTTCTTGAACCAGGCAGTGACTGTTGTTTACACATCTATTGATTATTGACTTGATTCTAACTTTTCGCAGCAGTAGTCATTATCATTCTCTTTTCTCCCCTGTTTCTTTTGCCTTTGGGCTTTGGATAACGATAACTTTTTCTCTTTACAAAATCATATATACATATTGCATATACATATAAAACATAGAAGATAGAAGTACATGTATCAACTTGTAAATACAAGCAAATATTTGTATGTATACACAAGAAAGATACATTCTAGATTCTAGACTCTAGACAAAATCTCAATCTCAATCTCGATTTCCGTTCAACTTGTACACTATTTTTCTTTCTCTTCCTAAAACTCCTGTTGTTGTTCTCCTGTCTTTCCCTGTCATGTTTTCGCCTTTACTTTCAACTCAACTTCTTTCCCTATATAGTATTTGACTTTTGGTCTTCTGTACAACATAGAATGTATGTAAAAACTAATGCAGTTCCCGTTGGTTTCCTGTAGCATCATTGAATTTGTCTTAAACTTTGTTTATTATACTTGCTCAGAATTTCTATAGTCTCTCAACATTCAACATCCTATCATTGTACATTGTACTTTCACCTTATACATATAGCTTTATTTTATATTGCACATCCCATACTAAACGATTTTGAACTCTACTTAAAACTCAACTATAGTAAAATATACTGTAGACAATACAATAAAATAAAAGGGAAGCAAGAAAGAGGGATAAGTCATATAATTGTAATTGTTTATGCAACATAAACTTTTATACATGTTTCAAAACATGATCATGATTTTTTCCTATACCTTTTATGAACATCCAAAGGGATAAAAATTAGTTTTGTATGTAATCAAAACAAATACAAAAGTATTAAAGTAACTTTGATCCTTTTTATGTCAAATTGTTTGTCTCAAATCCTATACTAAAATCGTTCCCCTTTTTCCCTCTTTGATTTGATATTATTTCTGCTTTACTTGAGATTATTTTAGGTACTACGATAAAATTGTGTGCTGACTATTAATACAACAACAACACAATGTCTATGTCTCTAGTCTCTAGTCTATACTCTGTAGTCTACATAAAATGTAGGATAAAATAAATACAACACAATACAATAAAATTCAATACTTGACTTGTACCTTGTATTGTATTGTATTTTGTATGTATAGTGAACCCTCGATGCTTGAGACTCGAGTGAATCGAACATCTTTGAACACATTGGGGAAATGGAAAGAATGAGTAGACTGTAGATGCAATGAAGACAGAAGATAAATGAAAATAGACAATGGGATCAAGAAACAGAGAGAGAAAGAGAGATTGAAAAAAGAAAAGAGAGGGAGAATTCATTGTGGAATTGGAACAAATGAAAGGACGGAATTGTCTGTATGTGGTTGTCGGCCGTCTTAGATGACTTTCGACTTTCGACTTGTGCTGAAAACCCGTGTTCTTGACATATCACATGGAGGCTCTGCGTTTTGGAGATTGCATACATACTTTTGGTATGTTATAAAGTATTCTCCTCGAGAATTAGTATTAGTCGAGTCTACACTCTGCACTCTACACTGGTTCTATCTGTATTTGTGAGTGTATAGTAGTTTGATTAACGTATTGGAAAAATTCTTGTCATTACAGGCGGCTTCTGATTGGAAATAATCAAACGGGCCGTAATCCGTAATTTAATCATGTATAGGTTGTATAGAAAGTATTTTTATCTATATCACATTCTCCTTGCTTTAATAAGTGTATGCGTATACTTTATACTGTATACAGTACATTTTTATATAGCAAAAAAAATGAAGAAAATAATGAAATAGTCGAAGAAAAGTGTATGTATACCAAGAAGTTCCAACACATCCAAATCTAAATCGGTATACTGCAAACTGCAAATACACTATATCGTACAATTTGTAAGCTTGTCATGTCATGATATCCAATCCACAGTCGAAAATATGTCTCCGTCTCAGAATTATTATTATACTCGATCCTCAATCCGCGATAGTCTATACTCCATACTGATAGCTGTTAGCATATTATATTATACTATATTAAATACAAGTGTCATACATATACGTATAGAAATAAACAAGGTTGTATATTGATAATGAACCGAGAGTTTCTTCCTTTTCCTTTTCGTCTTGGTTTTTGTCAATCTTTTTATCCATTATATTATCTCATGTACAAAACTGCGTTAGCTTTCATCTCCAGTGGTTCTTATTTAGCCTGTCGCTCCCTCTTTTTTCTCCTCTCCCATAATAATGCACCTGACTTCTCAAGGAATTTCTGGTTAAATACGCTGCTCATCTATATCTGCTTTCTACGTGTACAGTGTACAGTGTACATTGTACATGTAGCTAAATTCCCCACAGCTTGTCATAATATAAGAATAAGTATAGCCTATACCTTATACATTATACGTATAAGTATTGGGCTTTGGCGTTCGCGTTTATAGACGTGATATCCTGGTAATCAAAGTCTGACAAGTTTCATGACAACAACTCAAAATAATAATCGAATCGCACAAAGGCATGAACGAGACAGAAATAGAATGGAATAGAATAGACACATACATACGTATGTATGCATGTATATAATATATGTTATGTTTCTATCAGATTAGACAGTTTTCTTGTATCTTGTACATTGTACATATAAATGAAACCTGTCTATTCTGAATTTTGATACACTACCTTATTTATCTGTCTTGCTGTACAAATTGGAATTGCAATGTAGGAGGAAACTCCGTGTAGCTTTGTTTCCCATTTGAAAGGTGCATGTTCATAATAAGTTGTATTAACTTTTGACATGACGTTTCAGAGCATGATTATTATTATCATTATATTAATAATAATAATGATGCAGATTAGGATGATTATGAATGTCAGACGGTGGAATTCTAAATCTTGAAACCTGAATTACTAATTCTTTTTATATGCATATGCAGATACATCAACTATGAAAATTCTTTTGATGTTCTTTCTAGAGTTTTTACTATGCTTGAAAATCATTCATTTTTAGGAATGCTAATTTTATTATAATAATAATTTTTTCTTACTATAGTTCTACTTATACTAATGACTGAAAAGAAAATGACCACTGAAAAAATTGTCCTTGGTCACTTTTGACAGTTGATGACAACAGAGAAAATGTCAGTGGAAAGAAGCATAAAAAAAATGCATCTGAAAATCAATGGTGGTACAAATATGACCAGAATAGAATTTAGAAAAGGGTAGAAGAATCTAACGGTGGTAGTCAAAACGGCTATACTCTCTTGAAGCTATAACCAGAATCAGGGCCATAGTGAATGTTGAGAAAAAAGTGTGAAAGAAACGGTAAAGAGTTTAGAGTTTAGTGTAAGAAAAAAAATTGTGGAAAAGTTAAGAGACATGAAACGGAGGACCGTGTAAGGGTTCAAGGCATGGGAAAGCTCAAAGCTCATTTTCTTGAACCAACCAACCAACCACCCAGACTCCGAGTCAACCAACGAGAAAAAACTACATCAGCAAATATGTACGTTGTACATACGACTTTTCTGTCTATCTCTCTTCCTCCATACTCTATACTCCGTACTCCGTACCTTCTTTTTATTTTGGTATGCAGTCCTACTTCAATATTGTACTACTATGTACAACTGCAACCAGCATTTCTTCATAAGCCTATAACTAACCTACTTTGAATCTTCATCTTCATCCCAAGTTTCTCCAACTCCAACTCGACAGAAAGTATAAAGTATAAAGTATGTATAACATAATACACAGTATAGAGTATAGAGTATAGGTATAATAATAATATGCGAGAGGATCTTGTACATACAAAGTATAATTTTTAAAAGTATAGGGATATACAATATTTAAGTATACTAGTACTAGTACTTACATATTTCACTTTAAAGATGGTAGTAGCATAAACCATAAACCAAGGAACATTATTATGAAAACTACTACTACTATATGAAAATGAGCGTGAAAAGTACTTGGTACTTGGCCCACGCCTTGTGGATTTTGTTTTCCTCTTTCTCTCTTCTTTTCTCATCTCCCTTTCTACAGTTGCAGACTAGGTTCTAGATTCTAGATTCTAGTTTATATACATGGAATGTTTGTACATGTGAAATATTTGAGGAGAAGCAGTCAAGATCCGCCATTCTCATATTTATGTGCATCAATCTAATTAGAATATACGAGCCGAGTTTAAATGGTCATTAAGTATGAACATGGAAAATGAGGCATTGGCGTTCTTGTCCAATTTGTCTATATATGCTCAGTCCTCAATTTTCATACTTTATACTTTATACTGTATGTACTTGATGGTAGTAGCTAGTTTTCTCCTCTCTCTCCTTTTCCACCTTGTACTTGTACTTGAAGGCAATCTTTTGCCTCTGACACTATAAAATTTCCATTTTCACATTGAAGATAAAAGGTCCCTCTTTCTTTCTTTCTCTCTTGTTACTATATTTTAAAGGTTTGAAGGCTGGTGAAAGAAGAAGAAGAAGAAAACTCCTTCATGTTGAAATCATAAAATTTTGAACAAGCATCAAACTTAATTTGTGATATGTACAGTAGACATAGTGTACAATGTACAGTGTGATAGAGACAGAACAAGAGCCACAAGTTTTCGAATCGTTTTACTTAATAAATAAAAGTATGTACAATGTATCACGTATAATACATGTATGAATCAAAACATTTGAAACTTGAAAATTCCAAAAAACTTCTCTGTTGTAAATATAAGGCTTCAAGTAGTTCAAAATGATACAAGTATATGACTACACAATATACATTATACATGTTTTAGAGGAATGGGCCGTTTAACTCTCACTTAACTCAAATAGAGTCAAAGTTGACTACGTAATAGTATAATATATCTATGTACTCTGTACTGAAGGTGTAAAGTTCCTTCATTGTGAACATTTCTATTCTCTGTTCTATTTTAATACTCAAATTCGCTCTCTCTGGGTAAAATTTCCGTAGTAGTGTTCTAGTCGTCGACAATTGAAAACAGTAGTATAAATTCATTCATTATACTGGGATCAAGCTCTAAATTAGTATACATTGCTTTTAAATATTGTGAAAAGCACTAAATAATAAACTGTTTAATTTGTAGTGTACATGGAACAAGAGAAGTTTTGCATTTGTCCATATTCATAGTTCACAGGGTTCTCTAACGGATAAAGTATAAAGTGAAAGTAAAGTCTTATGTATTAATAAGGATTTCTTATTATAGAGTGTACACTGTACAATGTACAGTATTATTGTGCTATTATTATTATTTACTCATGTTTCACTTTGAATTTTATTACCAAAACCTATTAGTTAATTTTATGACAAGTTGGAAAAGTAAAAGTAGTTGTTGATCTATATATATGAAACATTGACGTAGATTGTAGATATTGTCGATATACCCACCATAAACCATTGTTTAAGGTTTAAAATGCATGAGGTTCTCCAAGCGTATGTATGAAATTTGAAATGGTTTTTAATTAGCATGTTGCAGTTACTCTTTAGAGCTTAGTAAGTAGTAAGATGCATGTATGAATTATTTAAGATGCAGCATATTTTATATTTTCAGCATGAACATTGAAATTTTGTTATACCTATATTACACACAGAACCCACAGAAAAAATCAAACCACCCATTAAAAACTCACTAGAGCAAATAATTGTTGAAATTGAAAAGCAAAGCATTGAAAGCAAGCGTGTTGCACAAGCACAAGTTGTTTTTTTCTCCAAGACAGGATTAGTGAGGTGTGGAGCGTACATAGTACATAGATTAGCCAAGGAACAGGGATACAATAACAAGGATTTATCAGCCAGCACCTTGACAAATTAATTATTCAAACAGCTATGACTACTTTTGACAGTAACAAACAGAGGATATTGAAATCTTGAGAGTTTTCACTTTTAGTTTTTTTCTATGTGTTAACGTTTTAAGAATAAGAATTTTTTGATTCATTGAGAAATAGAAAAAGAGGTTACTGCTGGTTGATTAAAGGATTCGGATTAGGAAAATATTTAGGTCATTTTTTTCTTTTGTTTCATAAAATTTTGGATTTGGATTTATGTTTTGTTTTACTATCAGACATATAATATATAAATGATTTTTTGTTTATCTGTCTCAAAATCTATAATATAATATACTTTTTTTGTTCATTGGTCAGCTCAAAAAAATTTGCCTATACTGAACTTTTATCATTCAATATTCAACATCGACATTGCAGTAGAAAGTATAATACGTACATAATAATAATTGCATAAAATTATTGGCGAGTCAATAATTTCAAAAAATAAAAAATAGTTGAAGAAAGAGTTGATTTAAAAAGCATTTCACAATAAGAGTACTATCATAATATTATTATAACTACACAACATGGATACATTTAGATGGATTTTATAATAATAATAATGATGATTATTATTATTATTACTCTTTATATTTTATATGTGCATCCCATTAATTTAAAAGACACAATATACAGATATACACATTATATTTTATATTATATTATGATAAAAATAACCTTTATAATAAATAATCGAAGTACTTTTAGTTCATCTAGTAAAAATCGTAGTATGATAATGGCCTTATGCTAAAACTCAAGGGCAGAATGTAGAATGTAGTTGTAAAACAGATGAATAAATAGATACATACAAGAAAGATACATAAGAATAATAATAAAATACTTAATAATAATTGAGGAGAGTTGACATAATAAAAGATAGATATTGAATTTTTTTTTCAGTAAAATAATATTATACAGTAGACAGATATATAATATGAAACAATAATAAATTTTTTTCTTTCTTGAAACATTTTTTTACAATGTTTCTCCCAAAAGTTTTTAAAGAATGGAAAGAAAGGAACGCACAAGATTTAAGGAAAAAACAAGACAGAAAACAGATTCAAATGGTTAGAGAGAGAACCGAGTAGATGTTAGACATTAGATATTAGACAGAGTATATAGTAAAAACAGAAGAAGAGAATTTTAGGTTTCATAGTTAGTGACTAACAAACGAACCAGTAGTATGGAAAATGATAATAGAGAGTAAGTAAATAAAACAAAAAAAAACTTAATGTAAAGGCTGGAAGCAAAGGCACTACTTTTACTGAGATGAGCTGCAGCAGTAGCTCACCTGGAAAGTGGAGAAAGTGGAGAAAAGTACCGCAGTCGGCCTGTGGCATGATGAATAGGTCCACCAAAGCGGCGGGCTGCTGCTGCGGCTTGTGGGGCTGCAAGGTAGGCGGCCAAGGGTGGAAGCGCCTTTGTATTGTTACTCGGGTTGTTGGCGAATTTGACGGTGACTGGCTCCGTACTGCCTTTTGGAATGGTTCCGTTAAGTTCTTGGATAGCCCGTTCTGCCTCTACACGCTGGTCGAAACGAATGAATCCAACGCCTTTCGACAAACCTATGGGTATAAAAGCAAAACAGTCCCATCAAATTGTATTGAATACCACCATCATGCCTTTATCTCCATCCTTTTTCATTTTTTTTTCTTTTTAATTTTGACATAAAGTCTCTTTCGACTTTCGTCCCAGTTCAAAGACAAAGTTACAAAAAAAAAATAATAATAAATTAAAGAAACTTGAAAAGTTTCTTTTTCAAAATAAAAAAAATAAAACGCGCAATTTTGGAAAAAATTAATCCAAATAAAAGAAAAACAATAATAATAATAATAATTGAACTGATAAAAAAATATATAAATTTTTTTATAGATTGTCTTTTTATAGTAAAAATTTTGAAACTCCCAGAAATTTATCTGATTTATTTATTCAACTCGAAGGATCATAATCTTCACCACTTGGACTTTTATTTTTGTAAATAAATTAAATAAATTTCAGTTCATTTCAAAATTTCCATACTATTTCAATTCAACAAAAATAAAGGCATGTATGTGTGGAACATTTTGTATAATAAGAATACATCATAATAATATAATACGTATAATCTAAATTAGTTAATTAATTAATTTCTAAGGACTACTGAGGTTACTCTTTGGTTTCAGTTTTCACCCACTAGTACAAATACACAAGTTAGTTGTACTAATAAAAGGTGTATATGCATAATTCACAAATGAAACGTAATTCGTAAGAATTGATGACTGTATGATGCATGATGAAAAATTTAATATGCATATTGTTGTAAACATGAATTTATTTATTTACTTATGACGTATGAGTCCAGCATGCACATGTAATTGTTATTGTAAATATATTATGAAAGGAGTAGATTCTATGAAATGCAAAGCACATCTACTGCTTCTATATTATGTAAAAAAAAAGTTTTCCTTTCTCTAAAACATTTTATTTCCTTTTATGGAAAAACGGAAAGATGAAGGATTCAACGAGGAAGAATGAGAACCAAAGTGTATACATTATATATAATTATTGTGTATGTATGTACGGCTGGCAGTTGGTTTATTTTGACAAAAGATGAGTGAGTAAGTGAGTGAGTGAGCGAGCGTTGAGCTAGAAATAAAACTATATAGAGAAAATGAAACTTTTATAATGTGAATATATGGCATGAGCCGGAGCCAGAGCCAGAGTTAACTTTGAACCGAGGAGGAGGAGGAGGAGAAGTACTTTGAAAAAATACACATGGAAAGAACGAGAATGAGCGAGAACAAGGAGAGAGTAAAAAGAGAAAGAGAAAAAAAATAGAAAGAGGATGAGAAAAGAAAACTTATTGAAAATTATATCGTGTCTTGAGGTTTCTTTTCTTTTCCCCTCTCTTCCTCCTCCTGTTTCATCTTCATCTTGTCTTGTTTCCTTCCCTTTCTCTCTAATATAAGGAGTAATAAGGGAGGAAGACAAGTCAATATAGCATTTACAGTATCTACTCTTCTCTACTTTAGTTTAGGCTTTCATGGAACAACAACATCCAAGAACTGTATTATTACACCACCATTGCAAAAGATTTTATAACACACATCTGTACATGTTGTATATACATCGAGTCTAGAGTCTACAGTCTAGAGTCTGAATTTGTAGTTGCACCAAATAACATATAGTGAAAGCAATATAGAAAAAGGAATATGCTCCTTGTCTCTCGCTCTCTACCAGCATCAGAGTACGGCATGAAACGAGCCAAAGAGAGAGAAAGAGAGAGAGAAGTGGAAAGTGGTAAAAGAAAAAGAAGACAAATGTCATTACTTTTCGTTACGAAACTTGCCTTCCTCTCCCTGTATTATTTTCCAGATAACGAAATAGACTCGGGCGAATTTACATTTTGTTCTTTCCTAGTTATACAATATAATATCATATCATATAACATGCAGTGCACTGTACTTTGTACACTTTGTACGTGGACGGAAAATAATATGAAAAATATGTGTACAATTTATACATATTACCAGTTTAAATTCTTCTCGAATTATTTTCCCCTACAAAGTAAAATGTAAACTGCACACTGCACACACATATGAATTTAGTATTTTTTCTGTATTTTTATAAAACAGAAGCACTCGAATAAGTTGAACTGGAGAAAATAGACAAAGTTGTGAATTTTCCTCCTTTTTAAGGGCGTCTGTTGAAACAAAGCGTTCCCTCTTTATGAAAATAATCAACATACAGATACAGATATTGGATCTCTATAGTTTTTGCTAACCTCCTATTTCTATATCTGTATTTATATATCTTTTCATAGATGGGCTTGTTGTGCAGGATTTCCAAAATCATTGTTTTACAACAACCATATGTCTGAAATTGGAGTCAGTGCTGAGAGTTTTATTAGTAGGAAGACATGTGAGTATAATAATAATTCACATTCAGATTCATGTTCATATTCCTGTGTCTGCTGACTATTGTACATTCTATACATTCTACATTGTCTATTGTCTTTGCATACCAAAAAAAGAGTTTGTAATCATCTCCAAAAAGTTCTTATACTCTTGCATCATGATGATGACGAGGAAGAAGAGGAAAAAACTAGAAAAAACTATCTATCTATGTATCTCCCCAGAATCTGGAATCTAGATTGACACACTCGCTCCTCTACGTATACAATACATGCACACACTTTGAGCGTGAAAGCTCTTGAAACGAGGATGATGATGATGATCATCATCATCATTGTTGCCCAGGCTGTTCTATTCTGAAGTGAAAAGCTCAAAGTGTAAGCACAAGTTCCACTTTCCACATCCATCCTTCTTCTTCTTCTTCCACTTTTTTCCAACTCTTTTCTCTTTTGCCCAAAGGTTCAAAAAGAACCAGACCAGACCAAACCAAACCAGTCGAGACGAGACGAGACACGAAGGGTTTCTCCTCGAGTTGTCGAGTCAAGTGGAAGTGGAAAAGTATAGAGAAAGTCGTAGTCGTACTTGTAGTGGAGTCAATAGAACTTTTTTCCTCCTTCTTCTATTACGTTCACCTTTTGCCTCGGCTCTCGGTTCTCGGTTCTATGTTTTCTGCTACTTCTTTCTCTCTGTTCCACTTTCTGATCCTACTTTTAGGTTGAGATGCTGAAAAACTATTTCAAAGTTGAAACTCAAAAGGTTGCCTTTCTCTCTATGTGTATATACTTTTAATATAATATGCTTGTACGCACTTTCACCGTTTTTAGTTTCTATAGATTCTAAGTTCTAGATACTTTGATTTCGACTTTCGATCTATCTCAAAACTATTTCAACTAATAATAAATGTTCAGTGTTCCGTTTTCAGTGTGCAGTGCATTTCCTGTTGTATCTCTTGTACATGTTCAAAATACATTGTCACGTCCACCACAAAATTCACAGTCATCATCAGCCATGGTATCTATTTTATATGTCATATTAGATACTAGATACGAGAAACAAGATGGTACAAAATTATAACTATTTTTATACAAGTTTGAAACAAGTTGTTCACCTATATTCATTACAACGGGAAAATGCTGTCTGGCTGTTGTTTTTATTACTTTTCAAACATGAATTAGTAACTACTACTATTTTTTCTTTGTTCCTTCCAGTTTCAGCTAATGATTAGATGAGTTTGAAAAATAATGATTAATAATCATGATATTTATTGATGTACAAAATGGCCTAAAAATTAAACATTTTCAATACTTTTCAATACTTTTTTATACTGTACACTGTACATTGTACAAGTAAAATATTTATATTTCCATATAATTGGAGAGACTAGAGACTCTGACTCATTAGCCGAACTGCCTGGTTCATTTTCCAACCTCGTGAGAATCCGGATTCCGGTTTCGGAATTCTGAACTCCGGAAGGTTGTAAAATTTATCACGAGGCATGAGACATGGCGTGAAGGCAGAGTCAAGAGTCAAAAGTCAAAAGAGAGAATGAATTTTGTACAATCTCTTGAAATTTATATACTTGTGATAAAATATTAAGTGTAGTACAAAGCACAAAGTCCAGTGTCGTAGTAGGCCTTGTCCCTTGTCCCTCGTACTTTGTAACTATACCTCGTTAATCTACCCCCTAATAAAATCCGTATCCGGTGGCGTCAGAATCCGAGTCA